>JAMKQA010009120.1:0-26918 GCA_024699735.1 Posidonia australis | reverse complement strand
GTTTAAAACTGAAAACATGCATGTGAAATCTTGGAATATCAAAGAACCAGTCATAAAAGAATCAAGCTCAAAGTCTTTCATAAAATCATGTAAACAAAGATGCCAATGTGAATGCTTTGCTCTCTGACCAGTCTGGTGCACCTGCTTGGTGCGTCAGAGTGGTGCTCTGGTTTGGTGCGCCAGCGTGGTGCGCCCAAGAGAATCTGGATCAGACTGCAATCTGATCCAGAATCTATCCCAGAAAAGGGATGGGTGATTCATGTTAATGCAGATTGATTTATGCAATTGTTAAGACTTGAAAACATGATTGGATGCACATGATCAAAGCCATCTTATTATTCATGTAATTAAAATCAAGATGAGTTAATGGGCTCATGTATGAAAACATACAAAGTGCAAAGGAATAAAACATGATGTGAGTGAACCCAATCAAAACATAAACAAGTCATGTTATCTCTACTGCATAACTTTTATACTTAGAAACTTAGCATAGATCTATGTGCAAGGAAACAATAAAATATAGACAACTCATATATGCAATATGGTGCAGATTTTATACTATAAGAAAAGTAAGCATGCTTGCAAACGAGAGTATAGATTTGCATGGAGATCATCTTACAAGAAGGATAAGCAAAATCATCATTGAAATCTCATGAAAACATAAAAGAAATCAGACCATATGCAAGTTTCTAGCATGTCTTATTCCAATGTAAAAGAACAAGGATTAAAAGGAAAAGTGAGAAGGCTTACCTTGTTCCAGATATTCCTTTAAAGAAAACCCAAGATAATAAGCTCCTTGATGTTTTGGAAGGGCTGAGAATATCTCTGGATGCAAGAAGAAAGCTAAGAGCTCAAAGGGATGGCTGCAGAATTCTAGTTGCAATTGTGTATCTTCAACTTTTCTAATCCCTCAAAATGGCTACCTATAGGTGTCTATTTATAGGGATCTCTCAAGGGTAACTCCTAGGAATGTAAGGGGCCTCGTAGACGAAAAGCCTGGAAGATTCCATGGCATATTAGTTGCTGGAGGTAACAGCCATGGGAGGTGGAAAGCCAGCAGCCAGCAGCTAGAAAAGTGGCTGTGCTCCAGGTTGGTGCGCCAGCTAGGTGCTCCAGCTATGTGCGCCAGGTAGGTGTGCTAGCTAGATGTGCCAAGTAAGTGTGCTAGCTAGGTGTGCTAGGGAGGTGTGCTAGCTAGGTGTGCCAGGTAAGTGTGCTAGGTAGGTGTGCTAGCTAAGTGCTCTCCCCTACTTGTCTGGTTTTCTAATTGGGCTGCGGGCCTATTGCAAGCTTAGGGTTGGTCTGGCTAATGGAATTCATGGGTCAGCCACATCCAAAGCATCATCTGGAATATTATCAATGAGTCACCTCAAAATCGGGGTGTCTACACATACTACATGTCTCCTAATTGGTTCTCTATCTATAGACATGTTGTAGGTGGAGTTGTGTTAATGGAAACAATTCTATAACATCTAAGGTTTCTAGTGGATTTGTTTGATAGTGGCGTGCATGTGAGCAACATGTGTGAGCTACACATGTGAACCATGCATATGGGTCACACGTGTCACTTGAGCGTTTGAGCTTTTCCAGAATTTTAAGGGTACAAGTCCTGTTGTTTGGTTGGGTGTTTTGGTTACCATGAATGTAATATTTTGGGTAATCAAAGTGTGTTTTGTAGGTGTTTTCCCTCGTTGGATTCCCTCTTTGGTGTATTATGCATGTGTCTTCCCCTCAGGTGTATTGTGCCCCATGAACCTCATATGGCTTGACGTGGCCTATGATTTTGTTTGGCAGGCACTGTTTATTGTGATTTCGTTTGGTAGGTTGTGCCCCATAACGACATTGTTCGTGAACAATACTAGACATGTGTTCGTCATTAAATAAGGCAAGAGAGGTGGTGGTGTTGGGTCGGATAGCAGCCGAGAGAGGGAGGAACGGGGAGAGACTCCGCGAGAGGGAGATTGAGAGAACTATGTGAGAGAGAGAGAGACAGACAGCTAGAGAAAGAGAGCTTGTGAGAGGATTTAAAGAAGGGTTTAGAGGTGTGATTAGAAAGAAGCTCAAGGAAGAGATCCAGGAGGGTCACGAGTGTGGTTGTCGTTGTATCGTCCTTATCGCCAAGTCACAGTGAGTAGTCGATTGTTGTGTTGCTGTTGTTGTTGATGTCGGGAGCTGCCATGCTGCCATCACGTGGAGCTATTGCCGCTGTTGCGTGAGTCATCGACGCTGTCGATCACCATTGCTGGTGCTACGATTGTGTCAGTTGGGTGTGTGTCACTACTATGAGGGCGAGTCGTTGTTGTCGCAAAGCTTCAAGGAAGGTCGCTGGCACCTGTGTTGGGTTCCTATGCTTGGGATCCGTAAAGTACACACTCTACCCTAAGATCTCCTTACTTATTTAATATAGTAAATGATTGCTATGGATGTGGGGATTTGTGACAGTGGAGGTGCTATGTTTTGTGTTGAGTTTCCTATAGAAAAACCAAAGTGTGTGGGTTTGGTGTTTTATGGTTTGCCAAGTTTGTATTGCACGAACTATATTGTTCCTATTCATTTATCTTGGGATTTGCTATGATTTTGTGTTGTGTAAGATTTCTAAGTTTTGTAGGTGTTGGTTTTGGTGTGAGAGAACTCCTGTTTTGGCTAGACAGAGCTACTACTCTATGCTGCATGTTTGGGTCACGCAAACGACCTATGCGTTTTGGTTGTGCGGAAGGCCCATGCATTTCTGTAAGTAGGCCACAATCGGTGCTTTGGTGTGTTTTTGATTTGGTTTTGAAAAGATTTTCAAATGATTTTTCAAAAAAGATTTAGAAAGAAATACGTATGTCTTGCAAAAGATTTGGAAAAGATTTTCCATGATTTTGAGGAACTAAACGTCCAAAGCATTTGGTTGACGGACCAAGAATAATTGATGGCACTAGATGGTTGAAAGTCAATTGCCTAAGATGAGGTTCGAGAGGTTTTTTGTGATTTTGAGAGACCAAAAGGCCTTAGGTGGGGATTTATGGAACTAAAAGACCAAAAATGAGGTTAAAGACTAAGAGGTTGATCAATCTGGCTAATGGATCAAGAATGATTGATACTCTTGATAGGTTGAAAGCTACAGGAGTAGGCTGAGGTCTCAAGGAGTTGTGCTAGAAGAACCAAGAGATGAAAAAGTCCTTTAAGTGGTCGAGTGCAATAGTCCCCAAGGTGCCACGAGGGCGGATGACCTTGTGTGAACGAATAAGGGTTCTTAGAGTATGAACCTAAGACGAGGGAGCTTTTGCACTTGGTGTCTTATCTGTGAAAGTGTAATATGCCTTGGCGGTTGCTTATGACTAATGTCGATCGCTTAGGCCTAAGTGACATAAGAGGTTTTGGATTGTATGTGTGGGTAAGGTTTGTATGGATTTGTGTTAGTTTTGGACTTGATTTAATATAGAGTGGTTATTTCAAATGTGCGTAAAGAGATTTTAATAGTGCATGTGGTTTTGGTTTCGGAAAAGAGAAAATGATTTTTGAAAAAACATATTTAAAAGGTTTTATGCTTGTTCATAATAGTATATTGTAGTACTTGTGGTGTTGCAGGACTGAGGTTTTAGTGCTACCATGTGGGACAACTATTTAGGCTTGAGAGTTGAGTATTCAACAGCTGCAATTCGGGTTTGTTGTTTTTAATAGTTAGTAGGGTGTGTTAAGTGACTGCTAGATGTTACTCATATATGTTTTTAATGTTTTCCTTGCAAGTGCAGCCTAATGCATATAACAAGAGTCATATAGCCATATACCACAAATCTTGAGCAGAGTTAGTGATTGTTTTAGTTTATTTATTTAATTTATCTACATTTATTTATTTCTTAATATCTCTAGTTGCATTTTGGATTGTCACGATGAGGGTTGTGACAGATTCACAGTCCAAAACTATTGAGATAAGCATGATTGAGGTGAATATACAAAATGGGACAATAGTTACTTTGAAAGAAGTCTGTCATATTCCAAGTCTGGCTAAAAATCTCATCACTCTT
Source organism: Posidonia australis (assembly GCA_024699735.1). Lineage (NCBI taxonomy): Eukaryota > Viridiplantae > Streptophyta > Magnoliopsida > Alismatales > Posidoniaceae > Posidonia > Posidonia australis. The sequence continues at coordinate 22,908 of JAMKQA010009120.1, read as the reverse complement.
GGCATTCTAGAAATCAAAGGGTGTATGTACTCTATTGAAGATGAAGTAATGATAATCACCAAAGATGGTCATTTTGTCATATCAATAAAGAAATCAGGAACTTTTTACATATTGTAGGGAAGTACAATTACAGGTGTTGTAACATTTACCATTGTTTCATCATAGAGGTAGATTGCACCTAGCTATGGCATCTTAGAATGGAACACATGAGTGAAAAGGGTATAACTACTCTCAATAAAAGAGGACTTCTTGATGATCGGAACATAGGTAAATTGGATTTATGTGAACATTGCATTTTTGGTAAATAGAAATGTGTTAGTTTTGATGTGGCTGAGCATAGAACCAATGGCATAGTGAATTACATTCATTCTAACTTGTGGGGCCCTTCCTAAGTTCTCTCTAAAGGTGGTGCAAGATATATGTTGACCTTTATTGATGATTACTTTAGAAAGGTTTAGATTTATATCATTAAATCCAAGGATGAAGTGGTCAAACACTTTAAACATTGAAAGACATTAATTGAGAAGCAGACTAAGAAAAAAAATCATGAAGTTGATAATTGATAGTGGCATGGAATTCTGTTCTTTTGGGTTTATTGAGTTCTACAAAAATGAAGGCATTATTAGACATTGAACTGCAAGATACACAAATAACAAAATAGAATAGCAAAGTGCATGAACAGAACACTATTAGAAGGAGCTCAATGTATGTTGTTGAATGTTAGTTTGTTAAAAGAATTTTTGGCAGAAACAGTTGGTATAACAACATATCTGATCAATAGATCTCCCTTATTAACCATAAACAACAAGACACTTCTATTGCATAAGAAGATATTATTGTACTATCAGAGAACAAAGCATATTAATGTCAGATATTATTTCATTAGTGATTGCATAGGAAGATATTCTTTTGAAGAAACTTGACACAACAAATAATCTAACTGATATGATGACAAAGTCTCTTCTATTGACTAAGTTCATAGGCTGTGTGAACTTGGTTGTCTGGTGTAATATGTTACATAACCTGTCTGGTAGAGACAGATGAAAACTTATCATAATTATAACTAACCTGTTTGATAGTAAATGAAATTTTAAGTCAAAATAGAGATTTGTTGAATGTGTCTTGAATTCAACATAGTCTTGCAGACATCTGGGCAGACATCCATTTCCTTATTGGAAGACACAACAAATATTTTGCAGATGTTGTTCTTCGATTGTTGGCGTGGTTCTGTGGACATCTGTTTCTACTGAATATTGGTGTTTGCGAATGTCTGTGAACGTCTGCTCTTGTTAGTTCTTTTTTTGTAAAGAATTCGTTTTTCCTTGTACACACACACGTGTTGGGAATATAAAAGAAGGATCTTTTCCAATCTTACTTTTTTTTTGTTGAGATTTTTTGATGACGACTCTCTGTTGGATGAGAGTTTTATATTTTCTTCTCTATAAATCTCAATTACACTTATCTTTGATTCATAATGGAATCTCTTTCTCTTTCTGCCTCAAGAACGTAGATGTATTTGGTCGACTCTCATAAATCATTATACTTATGTATATGTACTTTTCTATTTATTTTTCTCTATATCTATTTTATTGTTTAATCATTGTTCATCAATTGTAACAAAGTGTGTGATACCAAAATAGTAAACGATCAAGATTTCAGTTGTCAAGGACTGTCTTCTAGTCTTCTTGGATTTAGATCGTGAACACTAGTTAAGAGAGTAATGTAATGATTACATATTTGACATGAACTATGATTGTTAATTCTATAAATGAAGATCAAAATGACGAGATTTCAGTAAATCATTTAGTTACCATCATTTCAAGAAAACAATGTGTTTCGGCATTGTTCACTAGACAAATGGGGCAGCGTATTTCACTCCCTGAATTTGTTCCCTGAATTTGAGATGTAGACTATAATTCAAATGGACTCCTATGGTTAGGTGTGATTAAATTTTGGCTCAAGTCAAATTAAGCCTAGAGCAGATGGACTACCTGAAGCTTGAATATGGAAAATCAAGCTAACAACCATATCTATAAAAAAATGTTTATTTTTTAGCTGAGCTGAGAAATACCTAAAAGGAAAAAAGAAAAGGCCAAGCTTGAATCCTTCATGGAAGTAAATGATGCCGAACCATAACCCAAAAATACACTCCCTAAAATGCAAGGTTGGCAAAGAACATCCACATCTTAAGCAAAATAATTGATTTCCCAAATTCACTCTTGTTTTTGTTCTGCCAACTCAAATCGGTGCAGATTCAGTTTTGTGTCCATAATGAATCAAAGTTAATTATCTACTAATTACCTTTCAAATCATAACAAATTAACCTCTATTTTTGAAGTTCTAAGCTCCAACTTAAAGCTCAATTCAAACCGAATCGAAACCAAACTCCATTATGATCGCAGGCCACTATAGTCCAGATCATGATTTGTCAACAAGTGGACTCGGACTGCACAACTGGGTCAGACTCTTTGTTGAGACCAAACTAAGTTGGGCTTAAATCCATCTCACACATAACCACCAACCAAAATCAACCAGTCCCTATTGGGCCATTACAGAGCAAAAAAAAAAAAGGGGGGAAAAAGAAAGAGGTAAGGAATCACATCCACATTATACAACAGGTATCTCTCTTCTACCCACTACTTACGATACTACTTATTAAGCACGAAGTAGCAGACCTTGTGCTCCAGAATATAGAGCCAAGTCATGAAATCAATTTGTGGATTAACATGCCTTCGCTAGTGAAGAAGCATAAAGTGATGCATATAGTAGTGCAATATTTGCAAGTTACGCATACTTGATTCCATGACCTGCATCTAGTGTAAGTCATCCTGCTAGAATAGTTTCACTGATCATATCTTCGATAAATGTGCATCTTGTTGTAGATTTGTCCCATGGCTTGATTAGACTTCATTTTGCCTATTGGGAGCAATATTACATCGAATATTTGCAGAAACAGTTAGTCTGATTTTAAGATCGCTTAGGGGCTTTGGAAGATTCGCACTTTCTCCATTATTCTCACTATACATGGATGCTACCGTAGCTTTCGGTTCTAACAAACTTGGGGAAGATATATCTTTTGTGGTAAATATTTCATGTCCTTTTCATTACAGGTTGATATGTCTTTGTGGATAAGATAGGATGAAGCAAGAACTAGTTTATGCTGCAAATCAATTTCAACTTAATTCTTTATCATTTGACTGATATAGTTCATGCTGCTTTTTTGCATACTAATATGTTTATCAATCCCAATGCAGTACAACATCCATATGTATGTCTTATTTACTTCAATATGGATGACAAAGTAATTATATATTTTTTCCCACTGTATTTGTTTAGTAACCTACTTGCTCCTTTTTGTCTTATTTTAATTCAAATCATCCTTTCCTACAAGTACAAATATATAATCAACTCTTGGATAAAAGCACGTAGAATTATGTAAACTTTTGGTGGTCATAAGTTGGGAGATATTTGTTAACGAAAAATTGGCAGGACTTAATAAAACGTCTTTAATTAATTGTCCAGGTTTAGCGTCTTAGTAAAGAAGACATATCCCATGACATGGAAAACTAGAATTCCAGTTACTAGTTACCACTTGTACAGCATCATAAAACTATAAAATATTTCCACATATTCCACATGTAAGAAACAATTGGTTTTTTTCTTATGCAACGTCGTTGGATTTTTAGTTTTCAGAAGATCTACGGATTAGAAGATATACTAGTTTACTTATTTTACTTAGTGTTATTATTTTAATGTTTAGTATTACTAAACTATCACAAATCAATTAGATTTTGCAACGAAATCATTTTTGTTGTACACTTGTTTATGTAATCGATTTTTTTTTTTTGTTAACGGTTGAGATAGTAAGAGGTGAATGTCCTAGGATTCGAACCCAGGACCTGTGACGAGTTTAAAGTTCTCTCAGCCGCTGTGACAATGAGTCATTGTCTTTATGTAATTGATATTACTAAATTAATTAAAACCAATATTATTGAAATTATAAATAGTTAAAAAAATAAATAAATACATTTTACTATTACAAGAACTCCAAATAGTAATCATAATCCACTTCTTCGCATTGAACGGCCCTTTAAAATCATAATCTAAACTTCTTCGCGTTGAATGATGACGTGACCCACTTGGACCTGAAGACTCTGATATTTGGATTAAGGTGCGAGTTAAGTCACTCCACCAGCCCCACAGAGTCGACGTAGAACCACCTAGATATGACTTGTCTGATGGCAGAGACACTCTTATCGGTCTTGGTCGAGCAAGACTAGTCGTAGCGATAGGGGCAACCCCTGTCAGACTTGGGCACCACCCAAGAGTGGAAGAGGGCTTTCTCGAGGTTGGCCTCAAAGGTCTTGGCACTGGGATTCTTCACTTCTTCTGCAATCCTTGGTGCCTGAAGCCACAGTAGTCGAAAAAGAGGGCGATTTCGTGTCGCTTGTACTTGGCCTTACTGGAGGAGGAGGATGGCGGTGGTGGGAGTGGTGAGTGCAGGTGTTTAAAAATTGGAAATGCATGATTTAGGTGTTCAAAAAATTCTAGATATGAAAGCAAAACAAAAGGTAAGGATAGCTGATAGCTCACTCATCGAAGACAGTGTTGATGGGTTCATGGTGACATGGTTCTTGGTGGCGTCCCCGTTGTGCTGCTCCATGTTGGTGAAACCAATGTACGAAGGGGTTGTCCCGTTCCCCTAGTCGATGGTGATGGTCTCGACGCAGTCATGTTGCTAGACACCAATGCATGAGTACATGGTGCCAAGGTTGATACTGATCATTGGCTCGTCTCCACCCTTTCCAGCGATGGACGACGGTTGAGCAAATCAAACTCGAGAGAAAATAGAACCAAAAGGGGAAACAAATAGTGGAACAGAGAGAATAGAGTAAAAATAATTTGCCTTTTTTTGGTTTATGAGCAAATAATGAGGGAACATGAGGTTTTTTGACCATCCATTTGGTGATTCGGGAATTTCGTTGGGTTGTTGTTGGTGGTGGTGGTAGGAGAGAGATTTTGGGGTGGGGATGGGAAGAGAGAGGTTGAGAAGGATTGTTTCTTAGAGAGGCAGATGAAGGTTGAGTTAGTGGGAGAGAGAATGTTTTGTATAACTAGTTAGATGAGTTATTAGGGCGTCATTAAAAGGAGTTGACAATTGTTGAATTGGGGTTACTTTTTTAGTTTTAGTTTTGAATTTTGAATTTACATGAGATGGTGGTTTTTGGAAAACTAGTTTTAGATTTTGGTTGTTTTTGATGATCATCGTGTTAAGTAATGTAGGGTTAGGATTAAATCTCATTTTTATTTAATTTGAGGTAGAATACAGGAAATATACTCTTTCTTTCTCTCTCTCTATATATATATATAGAGAGAGTTAATATTATGTAAGGTCTGTCCTTACTTTTAGATGGTGAGGTCCATAATCTTGTCCATCGATCATGAAGATCATCCATGATTTGATTTTGATCAAAACTAGAAAATACTCTTAAAAATCACTTAAATTTTGAATTTCAAAATTCAAAATCTCTCACACTTAATTATTAAAATCCTCACCCCCAAAACAAGAAAAATGCGGTAACCCCCTCCTGATGCCCTCCCATTCCTGACATTGACCCCCACAACCGCCCTATTCTCTCCCCACCCTCCTTACGCTTGCAGACCATAATCGCCCCATCCTCCTTCCATCCCTCCTTGCCCTATCTTCCTCTTGCATCCTCCCCTCCCACCATAGTCCTCCTCCCTTAGACTACCTCCACCCTCAGACGCCCTTCCCAACCCCACACCCCCTTGATATGGTGTGCCCCCCCAATCGCCTCCCTTATGCCCTCACGTAGTTCTTGACTTGATGCCTAACATTGACGCTCACAGCCACCTTGCCCTCTCCTTTGTTGCTCCCTCCCCTCCGACTATAATCCTCCTCCCTCACACTAGCTCCACCCCTTGGATGCCCTCCCTCACCCAAACACCCCCTTGCCACAACACGCCTCCCCACCACAACGCCCTCCCTCATGCCCCCATGCAATCCTCGACCCAACACTACCCCACAGTCAGCGACTGTAACGCTCCAATCCCGGGTACGCTACGAAAACACAGTATCAAGCATAATTACACTAATTACAGAAACATTAAATAACTGTAACTAAGGCTCACCTTTAGGATCACAATGTGCGGCTAGAAGCTCCAACTCCTGCATCGAAACCCGATTGCACGCGGTTTGCACCTAAAAACCAACTAAGCATGCGTGAGTGACATCTAAGTCACCTAGTACGTGCTCCAAACACACAACCACAAAACTCTCGGCAAAACCATAAAAACTCATTTCTTTTATTCTTTTCAAAACTTGGTTTTATTTTGAAAATCCTCTTCCCTTTTATTGGAAATCATTTAGGAATTCAATCCCGATTCTATGCTCTTTTCAAAAGCCATGTTTCTTTCTTTTCTCAAAACATTTGTAAACTTTTTTCAAAACCACATTCTCTTTCAAAACACACTTTTGCTTTTTCTTTAAAACCTTTGGAATTCATTTTCCAAAACATATCTTTTCAATACTTGGGATTTCTTCCCAAAATCACACTTTTCAAATTCACATTTATGACCATATCTAGCTTAAAACACAATGCCTCACGGACTCAAAACCAAATCATAAATACAAGCTGGAAACTGGTAAAAACACCGTCATCATTTCGTTTTAGGATTTTAAGACTATTTCATCAGTCCAATCCTGACCAAATCACATTTCTTTTCTTTATTCATTTCCACTTTTCTTTACTGTTGTTACCTTGATCAGGGGTAACCAGGCTCACAAGTAGTAGGTGAGGACATCCTTCCCCTACCTTCCTGCACTGCCACGGTGAAACTCCCCGTGCGGGATGTCACCGCCTCGGCCAACCGGGCTCAATTTATTTCTCATATGTGCACGGGGATATATCTTTGTCTGACGCGCCATCGGTGACCCGAACAACTAGGTCCAATGACCCAGGCTAAACCTACACCGTTGGTGACCCGAACAACTAGGCTCAAAAACCTAGGCTCAGTCTACACCATCACGAGCTCGGTGACCCAAAAAACAAGGTACAATGACCCAGGCTCAGCCTACACTGTCTCAAGCTCGGAAACCACATTATTAGTGTTCCATTTCAAAACTCTTTCAACTTTCTTTTCAAACCATTTTTCATTTCATTCTTTTTGTTGCAGGACTCTATCGCCTTGCAACACTTGACCCTCCACTAAAGGTCCCAACTCAAGCCATGAAAACCATGTTTAAAATCATAAATTGGGTCTCATGCCCAAAACCACACAAAATCATCCTTTTCTTTCATTTATGGGATTAAAACCCAAAATCACGCCTAAATCTATTTATTTGGGTTCCACATTCCTCCATGTCATTACACGGAGGAAACATCATTAACACATATATCCAACATACCATTAAAATCATTTATCCTTCATTTAAATTCACAATTTATGCCTACCAGGTTCAGGGCAAAAACAGCAGACCGAATCTCCAGATCGGTATACCGAAGATCCCATACCGAATATTTTCGGTATACAGAAAACCCCTGAATAGGTCGACCGGGTGATTTCGATCTGTCGATATTAGGTATCTGGCTAAATCTAGCTAGGATTTCGACATACGGAATTCCCCATAGACCGGGTACACCCTTGTTTCGGGCGATGGAATTCGCCCCATGCGGGAGTCCCTATCGGACCCCCCAAACACACATAAAAAATTACGAGTAAATCACAGGGTGTAGATCCTTGAGTTTACTTCAAAATCTCCAATCCAATCATGATTTCACTAACCATACAATGAGATATAAATTTTCAAAGGAAACATGCTCAGAGTTAAACCTTAAAACATTTAAGGCATTATTTACCAAAAACTCACGAAATTAACACAGTCTAGCATGATCCCTACACATTTACATCATTAATCACATTTCCATCATTCCTACTATTTTTCTACCATTTTTAATGCATTTTCCATTATTATTCTCCAAAGAAGCAATAACAAGAGAAGGGGGGATCGCGTACCTCTCCGGTGGCCCACGCAACTCTGGCGAGTTCACCGCACCCCGGCGTCGCCTCGGCGAAGCTTCGGTGAACCTCGGCCCTCGGTGGAAGCACTCACACACAGACCCTCCTCCTCCCAGCTCGCGCGCCCTTGCTCGCTCTCTCCTCTTCCGTTCCTTTCTCGCCACGCTCTCCCTCTACCCGCTCCTGCCTCCCTCTCTTTAACTCCACCACCACTCGCTTGGCGCCGGCCATCTATCCTGTCGGAAGGGACGGGGAGGCACGTGCCTCCGTCGCTGGTGGCACAGGTGTGGAAGAAGAGGAAGAAGAAGACGAAAAAAGGGTGGAAGGGATATGGCTTGTGAGAGAAAGAAAAAAAGGGAAGGAGAAAAAGGAGAGAAAATGAGGAGAAGACAGGCACGCAAACCAAGACGACTGTGCATCCTCAAACCGGACTCCACATTGGTCTCAAATCACAAGCAGATGCACAGAAAGCTAACCACAAGTTCACACATCCAAGAAACAACAGATTATCCATTAATAAACCATTTAAGCAAGATTACAATTAATTACATGGTTTACTAATAGAAATGGATAATCAGACCCAGATGTCACAGCGACGTCCTACAACGCAATCCCCTCATCTCGTTCTTGGGAGGATACACTGGCTCGATCTCCCTGATGACACATCCTTGTGACGGGACTAGCCCATAGTGGTCCTCCAGGACATCGAGGATCACCACGACGATGAGCAGATATGCCGACCCCACCTTCCTCAGGCCCTTAGTGAGCCCTACCCCACTCCCCCACGACACCCTACGCATGCTCCTCACCTTCTCTATCTTTATTTTTTTCCTCTTCAATATTGAAACTAAAACAAAAAATAGTATCACTAAAATAAAAACAATTAAGTGTAAAATTGATACTAAAACTAAAATAGGAATTGATAATAATACTAAAACAAAAATAAGGAATTGTGAAATTGAAATTAAAACTAAAACTAAAATGTTACGAATAAAAAAAACTAACATTGCCATATATATTAAAGTGTAATGGGATATTAATGTGATTTAGTTAATATAAAAATTTATCAATAAATAAAAATAGAGAGAAAATTAAAATTCATAAAACCACCATTACAATATAGATGGTTTTACTAATTTAAAATTTAGATTTAATCTTAATTACAAGATGTGTTTTTAGTGGTAGATGATGAAGGACCTTACCTAATAAAAGTAAAGACGGACCTTATCTAATAATTTTCTAATATATGTATGTATGTATGTATGTACCAAAAGTAATAATCAGTTAGTTACCCTTTCGTTAAAATTATATCAAATTAAAAAAGTAACAATCCCCAAAAAGTCAACAGATTCACAGCAAAAAAAAGTAACCTTCAAAAGCAACGCCCCATACTGCTAGATGTTGTCTGAATTTTCTTTGCGTGTAGACCGGATGAGCTGTCTAATCTCTCTAACCACTACCACGTAATTTGTTCCTATGTAAAAGAAATCATCATGCCAACAGCCAGCGCAGAGACAAACCCAAGCATGCATGGACTAACTGAAAGACTGCATATACAAGACACGCATGATCTAGTTTAAAAATAAATTTCTGCACCAGAATCAATTGATCGGGTTGACACAACAATCTACAATACCAATCGAACAACCGAAACATACATGACAGTCTACAAATCCAAGTATTCCTTCCACTAGATCCTGCCTAGCTCTTACCGAATTATTCTTGAACAACATGCATGCATTCGATGGTTTTCGTCAACACCAGGAAATCAACATCCATGGAAGTAGTCCAAAAGAAACCACAGTGGTCCAATCACAGCCGTCCCCCGAACCACTAAAAGTAGGTTTCACATGAATGATGGAGGGACTTTATAAGAAAACCATACACATATGCATGCACACAAGTATTCAAACACCACCACCACCACCACCACCACCAGCACCAGCACCTCCCGTCACCATCACCAATGTGAAAGAGAATTATGCCCGTGGTGGTGGCCCGTCCCCGCCGGGAACCTCTCGCATGGCGCCAAACGAGTCCCCATCCACCAACGTGGCCAGCGTTGGCACGGTCGGCCGCTCGGCCATTTTTTTAAACCCCTCCCCCCTCTCCGCCGGATGCTCGTCTCGAGTCGATCGATTAGTTTAAAGCCCCTGCGTTGGACCGGTTTTCGCCTCGAGCTGATCATTAGCGGATGAAGTGCAGCCATCGCCAAGGTCGCCATGAAAGCGAGAGCCTACGGCATTGTTCTGATTCGAGGTAGTTGGTGCAGGTCACATGGATGAGGTTGTCTGCTGGCACCTTCACATGGATTGGCGCATGCAATTGTTTATGGAGGGGGGGAGGTGGTGGTAATGGGCCGTTGAGGATTTGTTTAATTAGCAAAAGACTAGTTGATTAGAATAGTTGTTCTGGGAGCTGTGCGTGGTTGGGGGTCTTCTTCACTGCTAATGACATCTTTTAGGAATCTCATTGGATTCACACACACATGAAAGACTATAGCGATTGTTGGGTTGCGGAAGGACCAGACTCCTGGCATTTGCTAGTTGCTATCGCCACGGGGTTTCGATGTTACGTTTGGGGTCTTTTTTTCTTCCAAAGATCTAATGATCTATGTTTTCGCAGTTGATGCAAAGAAGATGTGATGTGATGGATGCTGTCATTCTGCAGGTTCCAATTAAGTGTTCAATAATGGTATGTTCAAGGCAAAATTGTATGGCACATATTTACGTACGTACGTTGCATGTGGCTGATCTTGGGTTTAATTATTAATTTACTGAGCTAATGGTTATATGACTGTTTATGGCATGTAATGCCAATCCTATCGTCGTCTCTCCCATAAATTTCAAATTGATTTACGTGTGACTGCTACTCGATCTATATTCAAGTGGTGCTTTCAAATTGATGTAGGGTTTATATCTTGCTCCCTAGTTATCCTTTCCTTGAATTGCCTCTCTTCCCTGAGTTTTTTTCTACACTCTTAGTTTGCAGTAGCTCCTAAAAGAACTTTTCGACAATAGATATGACAAATCGTCAACAGCTTATTTTGTGGGGTTTCAGTGTGAGCCATTATTAACTCAATTCACGGTAGAGAGGCGACATTATTACATTATTTTTGAAGGATTTAGGGTCTATTTGATAAAATTTTAATTTATAAACTGTAAAAATTGGTAGTGTTTGGTAGAACTATTAGATTATTATTGATTGTGATGGAAAACTATATACTCAAAAGTTGCGTAAAAATTTTACCTAATGGATCCTTAGTCCCTAGAAAAGTACATAAATGATTTGAATTTCAAACTTGGTGAGAGTTTTCCTTGACATATTATTTTGCAAGTCAATACAATATATATATATACACACACACAAGAACTACTCAAGAGAAATATGATTACCAAGGCGGCAACCTTTGTTGGGCGCCTGGTTGCCCATTTGGCATAGCTTATATTATGACCACAAGCAACTCTAGTAGCACAATCTTATAAAGAGAATTTGGATCCAATCGTAATTACATTACAGGGAATAAATTATAAGGAAGCAACAAATGAGATGATCTCATCTCTATTTCAAATTTTATAAAATAGAGTTTCAATAATCTGAGCTATAATTTATTAGTTTCAACAATGTCAAATGAGTCCTAGGTTTCCATTAGTGATTGAATGTATTCCATCAACTTCTTTTTCTTCTTAATTAGAAATTTCTTGGTATACATATTAGGTTTTTTTTTAATACATTACGAGAAAACATTCTAGCTAAGTCCTCATTATTCTATATTTTTTTATTTTTTAATAACTTCACGAAGACATCGCGTATAAGAAAGGATATTCTTATTAAGTTATTGCAAAATTATTTGTGTGTATATAACGAGAAAATGTCCTTGTAAAATCGATTTGATGACGATCCCTAGCTATTGACAAGGACATTGCGAAAACTTCTGTTCTTGCAAATCTGAGTTTTTTTAGTAGCGAAGAAAATAAATAACAAATCAGTACTAGTACTAGTTATATATTCATACTTAGTCAATGGATGTCTAAGATACAGGAAACCTAATGGCACCCACTAAAGTCAATAAATGCTACATGTCAATAACGAATAATTCGGATCTTTATACATGAGATTGGGACTTTGATCTCCCCATGTTACCAAAAAAGATCCTTAGCAACCGAGACTTGCATGCATCTTTGAGGTATATATTCTTGACACTATAATCCAAATTAATCCAGCAGAGCGGTTTCTCCATGTACATGCAGCATTCACTCAATGGATCGAAACCGATAGCTAGCCACTGAAAAACCCAGTGGTAATTCAAGAAAACAGTTGTGATGTCAACACTTGATGATGAATATATTAATGCTTGCGTCGTTGCAGCTGCGTATATGTAGTGCTATATATGTCATGACAGCAGCGATCCTCTACAGTACCGTGGGGGACATCAAAGTAAATGATACATACAGGCTCAGTTAAACACCTAGTCGAGATCGAGAGAGAGAGAGAGAGAGAATTATTTTAGAATAAAAGCCCTCTACCATAGATTAATGGTTCGTTAATGTACTTGCAACAGCAAGTAAACAACATACGTGGGAAAGATAATCTGAACATGGCAGAGGACATTGGTGGAGCAGAAAAAGATGGTTCACTAAATTACCGGCAGCAGCTATTAAACGACATGCGCGGCAAAGCTAGTAAAATAAATATATGATCGCAGTCGCTAAAGGCCACCATTGAAGAGCAGAACAAGGAGATCAAAGGTCCAAAAGCAATTGACCCCCATGCATGCACAGACCTAGCTAGTGTTAAACCACGTACGTCTTCTAGTCTGTGGTGGTCTGACAAGGAGCATTTGCCACAGATGGGTGGAGATCGGAGATCGAAGAGAAGGGAGAGTAGTAGATGAAGAAGAAGAAGAAGAAGAAGAAGACTACATATTTTGAGCTAGAGATGTTTTGGACAGGAGAGAGAGAGAGAGAGAGAGAGAGAGAGAGAGAGAGAGAGAGAGAGAGATCGTGGTGTTGTGGTGTGTGGGTTCAGAGCCTGTCAGCAGAGCACACCCGTAGGAAACACGATTCCCGGGAGGGGAGGGGGCGGATGAAGCGGGTGTTTTGTTTCTCTCTCTGGGTGTCATCGTCATGCTTCACCCTGTCCTCTGGTCAAAAGGTCAACTAATACGACAGATGGATAACAGCTTGATCTCTCTCTCTCTCTCTCTCTCTTCTCGGTGCATCTAGCAATTTTCTTTGTTGTTTTGTCACTTGTTTTTTATGTTACTTTCCGAGGTAGCGTGTAAAGCCAGGCCAGTTAACAGCCTTGTATCATCGTTCAAAGAAAACAACAACCTTGTACCCAAGAATCTAAGTCTAGAATGTATAAATATATGTAATTGATTCTTATTTTTATTTAATCTAATTATTTCATTTTCTAAGTAACACGTGACTAAATCTTGTATGTTACAATCATTCCTTTGAATATTTGACAATCTTGTTAGAGTTCAGAGTTATAGTCAAATAATGCATGATTCTAAAGATGTAGTACTTATTCTCTATATTTAGTTTTGATAACAAAAAGATTGATCGCCAAATAAATGAGAAGGCTTCAAATGACACCTGTTCACATTGTGGTAGGTGACATCTTAGAAGGGAGTGTCACTCCAAGTATTGGAATAGTCTTATATTAGAAAAAGTAAAGATTTCATTTATGATTATATATAATTGAATCTTTTTATTCATTGTCAATTGATTTTGAATTACATATCCATATTTCAATTGAAAAGACTTCTGTTAAAGATTATCCTAAATTGAAAAATAATGATAATGAGTACAAGAAGCTAGGAGAAACATAAGAAAACAAGTGGAAGAGTTTTCCATATCTCAGCTGAAACAACCGAAGACTCTTAATTGATTTATTAAGATAATTTGTTGTGATAGTAATCTAGTTATGTCTTTTTTTAACAAGTATGCTTATAGTTTGAATTCAATAATGTCATGGTTGTCACTAAAATATAGCCATGGATGTTTGTCTTAAGTTATAAACAATTAAGAGTCAGGAATAGTAATCTTTAATTTATGTTTTTAGGTCACTGAATTATATGTTGATGATTTTATTAGTTATTGTTTTTCTAAACTCCAAGGGCAAATTTTATTCAAAGGGAGTAGATTGTAAAATGCCCACGTTGTTGTTGCTGTTGTTGTTTTTTTTGTTAACGGTTGAGATAGTTTTTATGCATGTCCCAGGATTCGAATCTGAGACCTGTGGTAAGTTTAGAATTCTCCCAGCCACTGTGACAATGAGACATTGTCTTGTTGTTGCTGTTGTTGTTAAATTAAAGTAAATTTGAAATTTAAGGATGTTTAAAAACAATTGAGATGTTTTTAATTACTATAAATTCGATTTTTTGATTGGGCTTAAATGTTGAGAAGAGATAGATATTTTGTTTTTGAATCTAACATGAGGAAGTGGAGAAGAAGATATCGTGAGAGAATGGGAAGAGAAAAGAGAAAACGTGAGAAAGAGGAAGAAATGGAGAGAGAAGGATTGCAACAAACTATACCGTGTGGAATCATAATTTCTGGTGCTTCTTGGGTTTGAGATTGTTATATATCAATTGAGCATTGATAGTTATATATTGTTTGGTCGAATCTCTTTTAGAATAGAACATTCTCACATAAGTCAGCTTCTACTAACTAGAAATTGAGTCGATGACTACTTCTTATGTCATTGTTTAGTAGTAACCTTACAGAAATCAAATTCTTGTGGAATTTGAAGTTCTGCTAAATATTTAATATTTCAAAGAAAAAGGTACAGTGAAAGAACAACTTATCTTCTCTCTCTCCTTCACCCATATATTATATCAATCAGGACCTTGCAATCTAATGTAACGCTGATTAGATTAGTTTATTACTTATTAGTTGACAATATATGTTTGTTAAATGGCCAGGCATCCGGTCTAAATTTTCTAAAATTCAGATAGGCCACTAGAACTCCCTTATCATCGGGAATGATGGCACCGAACATCTACTAGTGAGCCAGTGGACATCAAGAGAAATATATCTTTCTATAATGTTGTTCAAATCGTAACCGAAGAGATTTTTAATTTTTATTTTCTGATAGAATTGTTCAGTATATGTAGGAGTTTTTCTTCATTCGAATGCATGAGACAGCCAAGAGAGAGCATGGTGTTCTTTATTTTTTCGGGTGAGAAACGAAAGAAACTATATTCTTTGTTCATTGCGACAGTGAAATTTCCATCTCCCCTTGTGGATGCATGCACTACGGTGTTGAACCAAATAAATATCGTTGTAGCGTATTTTCTCTTATCGATCTTTCTTGTGTATGCGTATCACAGCAGACATGATATCGGCCCCGTTCATGAACAAAAAAAGTTGATGAGAGAGCCGCCAGTTGACGATACGATGTTCCAATAATAAAATATAATCGATTTAGAAGAAAAATTACTGAAATAAAGGGAATTTAAGGTCCCTAGTTCGAAGTGTTCAGGGTTCAAACCCAATGATTATGAACTCACATGCCAACCTCAAACCGTGACTTCTTTACCAATGCATAGCAACATGGTGTTGTGAGAAATGTAGGGATAAGAACAAGGATGACTTTCTTTGGATCAGTGATGATGCCAAAGTTTCAACTCAGAAGAATGGTCAAGAATCTAACCTCACGGCCCCTACTGCATGTGATTAGTTTTTGGTTTAATCTGAATTCTGTATCCTTTTCCTCCCTCCCTCCCTCAGATTGACCGTGTCTTCTTCACACTGCTCGAGTTCAGATCTATTGCTTCCATGGAATTTTGCACCAGTAGATGGATTCCTCCTGCATGCAAGTAATTCCTCATGCAACTGATGGAAGGTGCATGGCACTCTCTTATGGCTCATAGTTCAACGCTTTATTTGCTTTGATTGCTACACCACCCATGAATTAAAAGTCACATTGGGAGACACGTGTGCCTCGTTTGAGATTGTCAGTTTTGATGGGGGAATGAATGGATTTTTATGATATCCAGTAGCATTTAGTAACGATGATAAGTAACTGATTACAGTGAAAAGTTACTCACTTTTTTTCAAAAAGTTGTATCCCATAGTTTTCCATTTTCAGCATTTTTTGTGAGTTTTAATCATGAAAATAAGCTAACGTTTTAAATAACTAGCCTTTTCTTATATATTTGGTTTAGTTTTTTATCTATAAGTAATTATTTCTAATAAATTGTGGAAAATAATTGTTAACAAACACTACCTAAAAAAACAAACAAAATACAGAGTCTTATTGTTAACTTAGGCTGTGTTTTAGTATCATATATATATATATATATATATATATATATGTGTAGAGAGAGAGAGAGAGAGAGAGTAATGACCAGATAGGGTCTTGTCTTACTTCAAAAAAGTAATGTCTTTAATCTCAACCTTCCATTTTCATCTCATTAACTATCAGTTTAATAACAATAAAGTAAAAAAAATTCATTAAATAAGAAGATAATTACTGTAACCAACTTTTCCATTAGATTTACCATAAAATTCAAATCTAATGGTTGAAATATTCAGGACCTTACTTAACTTAAGTAGGAACAGACATTATCAAAAAAATTAACATATATATATATATATATATATTTATTTATATATATATATGAGCTATCCTTGGACCACAGTAGAAGTGATTTCAAAGTGGTCGAATCAAGTATATTTGAAGAGAAAACATGCCGATCACAATATGGAATCGATTTGAAATCACCGTTAGATTTGAAATCGATTCTCGAACTTTAACATGATAATTAGAGTGGTGGTACTTGCGCAACTCGAGTCCAATCATCATAAAAATGGAATAGATGGAGTTTACTCTGGACCCAAATGGCCTACACTACACACAACAATCAAGGTTGGGTAGTACAGGCGACGTGGGATAACCTCAAACTATCGAGGTTGCTATTAATATAACATATTCCAATGTATCTATGATATGAACTCATTCACACGGATTCCTTGCATATGGGAACGTAGCTGGAATCGTAAGGACAAAACCTCGTGACTTGTCCTCATGTTCACGTTGAGTAATGGGAACCTTGGAGAGCTCGTAGATGTCCATTATCTGCCCATTTTTCAGGAGACTGCATCTCTCTCTTATGGTTGTATACATTAGCTAAGGGAAATTCTCATCACAATGTAAGAGATTCGGGCTTAGTTCTAGTAATATTCCACTTCTCCATCTTCCCTGTAACTACATCATCAGAGAAGTTTATTCGGCCCAAGGTCTACTCATCCTGTCTTGTAGATCATCCAACTGCTCTTCAACTCAATTGCCTTCCCCATCCCTGGTGATATACTACTTCATCAGCTGGGTTTTAAAATAGCTTTATATTATCCTTATGTAGTGATCTAAAATTCCACTAGAAAGTGGCTTCCATTAACCAGTGGAAAAACGTAAATGAATTTAGGGTGAGATTGATTCTTCATATTAAGTAGACCCAGGAACATCGAAGGAAATGTACTTTATATATTTGAATTGATGATTGTTCGAGTCTTCTGACATTCAAACAAGGCAACTGCATGCGTTTCGAACTTTGGATGACAAAATATTTATGGATTCCACATGTAGAATCTAAATCATCATGAAAAAGCCATTACTCTGCGTGTTTCTGAATGACCAAGAGACAAATTGTTTATGGATTCCACATCTGGCATCGAAGTCATCATGAAAAAAACTGACTGCGATACAGATTAACCGTTGGATGATACACATCCAACTGATTTCGGAAAACAAAAAAAAGAAAAGAAGATAAACATCCAACTACTGATAAGTGATAACACATTTACAAGGAGGTGTACCAAGATTTTAGTCTGTCACCTGCTGCACTTTCATAATCATATATATAGTAATGAATAAGCATAAATTGAGTACAAACTTTTAAAACCATGTTCCTCCATCAAACAACTTTCTTTTAGTTCTTATTTCCTTTATTTGAGAGTTTTCAAGTAGGAATATTTTTTGATGTATGGATGTTTTCCAACTTTTTTTACAAAACTATAGTTATACCAAACTTTTTTACAAAATTATGACTTTTACAGTCACGTGGCAGATGGCCTATGTGGTTGTCAATGATTTAAAGAAAAAAATGAACATAGCATTGGTAATTAATGCCGAATTCTCTAAATTAAACTCAACATTACCATATTGTTGGGTGGTACGAAGAAGATATCAAGTATAAGTTTTATGTATACGTGCGAACTTCGTGTTATTTGTGTTGATTTTCATTGAAGTCAGTACTCCCAAAGTCGAGTTTGTTTTTTCTATTTTTTTCAAGAACCAAGTAAGCTCGTGGCTGTGAGAGCCATAAACTTGTAAAAAAGTTAGAAGAGAACCATTATTTTGAAATAAAGTTTGAAAAGACCTATATATTAAAAAATATTGGTTTCAAGTCTCCAATCAAATATAAAAGAATAAAATTTCTTACAGAGAAAATAATTAAACTTTTGGAAGCATTAGATTACTATTTGAAAAGTGTTAATAAAAAGAAGTAAAATTCCTTATATTTTAACACTACTTAAATTCTATGTTACACAACCAAACAAATATGACTCCATAGTTCCACTGCAACAGCATCGTAATTCTATCAATTGCCAAACTAATAGGAAGCAAACAATCATGAATAAAAATGTATACCCAATAATCAACTGTAACAGCGTAGTTGACCATGAGAAATGGAATTCATATATAGTCCTCTTCAGATTCAAATCTTCTGTGGGAGGAAAAGTATATATAAAGGAATAACTCTTATTGTCTTTTGCAAAACAAAAAAATAAATCTATACCCATCATCACTTCGATTGGATCATATCCCACACATGCATTTATCACCTATTTAATTAACTTGAATCCGATGACTTTACATGTCCATTCCCAATGAAAGGATTGCATCTTTCATCAATACTGCCCTTAAAAAAAAAGTTAGATGTTGTGGAACTTATCATATTGAATGTGTGGGCCATGGTATTGCACTTAAAAAATCCTGTAACAGCCCTAAAAATAATCTGCGTATGACATCCAACGACCAACGACCGCCGGCTTGCATGATTACGGAATACGGATGATGTTGGGAACTTGCACTGTTGTTTTTCAACGCTACATATCATGAATAAGTGTATAGTTTTGTTGGGAATGATTAACATGAAGTTGTGCTTTATATTCTACCACGAATAACATGGTAAATCGTGACATATGGACTCTTGTTCTTGAGTTTTAGTTTGGGGGGTTTTTTTTATATCAATATTCTTCTTAAAATCATTATTATCGTCAATAATCTCTTTAAAATAAAAATTAAGTCAATACTCTCGTTGGATCATAAATTACTCTAAATACCCCTATCATTTATCTCCATTTGCTTCCATTACCTATTTATAACTCAACTTAAGTTAACTTCAACCAAAATTTTTGGAAATTACTAACTTACCCTTTGCCTAATTACCCCTTCAATCCTAATTAATACAAAACTTGTTTCTCTCTATGTGATCCCTAATAGATGGGAAGGAAAAGAAGAAGATCAACAAGGAAGAAATAAGGATATAGGAAGAGAATGTGAGATATTAAGGGACAATATCAAGTGTAAATGGATCTTTTCAAAGACATAAAATGACTACATTTGATGTTGTTATGTTCAAGTCTAACAAGAAGGTATTCTCAGTAATTTATTATTCTAAAAAAAGATATTGAAATAATTTTCATGGGAAAATTGCATTACTAGTAATAGTAGTTCTAAGAAGGGTATTAACACTAAATCGTTTTTCCTAATGAGAAAGTTGTGATCTTTTACATGCTAAATAGATTTTTTTTTTTAAATAAGCTTTATTATCTATAAATTAAGTTGGATTTTCATTTTCTTTTAAGTCAAGGGTATGTCTTGATGCATCATTAATTTGTTAATATTATGGTATTTTGGAATGATGTGTTTGATGAGATTATAATCAAGTTAAAATTTTAGTTTAGTGGGCGGAATTCTAACATGTAAAAATTACTGCTATCTAAAGTAATAGATTTTCCTTTTCATTTTTTTAATTTTATTTTTGTGAGAAATACTATTTTTCTCAATGTCTGACAAAGACGGAGCACCATTCACTTATATAAGTTAATAATGTTATTATCACATCTAAAGATCAATTATGTGGTGCCACATATGGTTTGATATTCTTAAATTTTATAAAGTCAATTAACTAATAGTTGATAAAGAAAATATGTTTAAAATTTTAAACAAGTGAAAGAAAACTAGTGAGATAACCAATGTTTAAACAAATGCTTATGGAATGAGGAGGCTTATAGAAAGGACAAACCATAATTTTAAACAACCTCATGCATTGCACTCATTCCAAAAAAAAAAAGATAGAAAGAATTCAAGACTATAGGCCTATTAGTCTCCTAAATAACAATTACAAAATCAACTTTAAGTATCTTTACAAGATTGAGCGCTGCTTTTAACAACGTTATGGATGACTCTCGGTGTACCTTTCTACCATTTTGTAATATAAGTGACTGTTTTTTACACTTACTCCACACTTCTAACATACTAGGTTTAAAGCTTAAGTTAGACTTAGAAAAAACCTTTGACAATGTTAATTAGAAAGTTCTTACAGACTTCATCAAAGGTCTTGGTTTTGATGATAAATGGATTACATGAGTCAAAATCTGTCTTTATTCAGCCAAATTTTCTATTTTGGTAGATGGATCCCTTAGAGGATATTTTGGTGTCTCAAATGGTTTAAGATAAGGAGATCCGTTATCCTCCTTTGTCATTTATCATTGTTACTTATATTCTTAAAAGAATGTTATACTTAGGCAGACAAAATCATCTTATTGAAGGCATTAAATATCCTTATAATGGTTCTGAAATCATAAATATTCAATATACTGATGACATTCTCATCTTTTTGGAGCCTTTAGATCGTTGTATAATAAATCTTACTAGAATTCTATGTTATCTCCAAACTTGTGTTGAGTTGAAGATTAATTTTCATAAATCCTTTTTCATTGGAATTAGTATTTCTGAAGACATTTTCAATAGATATAGTAATATCCTGTGTTGTATCTAATCTTCTCTTCCTTTGTCCTACTTAGGGCTCCCTCTTCTCTATAAGAAAGCCACTTATAATGATTGGACTGCAATCATTGATAAAATCACAAGGAAGCTTGCATTTTGGAAATTAAAATATTTGTCTATGGGTGGGAGGCTTACTCTACTTAATTCAATTCTCTTAGCTATGCCTACCTCTTACTGTACTACATTTACCTATTATAGTGGAAAAAGAAATAGATAGATTGCGTAGAAACTTTTTGTGGACTTCAAATCCTTGTAGTCCTTCAGGTATTTCACTTATAAAATGATATAATATTTGTAGGCATGAATATCAAGATGAATTGAGAATCATAAATCTTAGAAGTTTTGCTCTACTCTTAAATGTAAGTTTATTTGGCAACTTTTAAATAGCAATACTTCTCATAAATGTCCTTTCCTTACTAAAAGCAAATATCTTTTTTATAATGGGGTTGACGCTCTGCTAAACAACTCATCTAGGCATTCTTCTCCACTTTAGCAGCAACTTAGAGAACATTACCCACTAATTTCCCCTTTTCTGAAATACAATATGAATAATGGTGTGGGAAGATATTATGCTGACATGATCAATGGAGATCTAATTGCCATTTAAAATACCTATTCTCCAACCTTTATTCTATGGCAAAAAAATAGGCAATGCATTCTACAAAAGCTGGTAGCTAAGGACATATCTTGCTGAGGATAAAATATATTTTGAACAACATTTCTTTAATTCTAATCAGATTTTAGGATCAAAAGTTGTCAATTTTTATGGGGCTTTAAATTCAATCCACTTTACTAAAAGGGAAGATGAAATTTCATGATATCTAACTTGTAGTTCTATATTTTCTGTTAAGTGTTGCTATACAGTTCTGAATGATGGAGGGCACAGGTCATTGTTTAAAAAATCCATATAAAAAAATGCAGTACCTTTGTAAGTTAAGATTTGTGCCTAATTATCTTGACATAATAAAATTCTGTCTAAACTTAACTTACAAAAAAATAGATGAACTAAATCTATGTCTTGTGATATCTATTAGTATTCTGTTGAATCCTCTCATCATATTTTATTGTATTATAATGCTTCTAGAGTTATATGGGATTTATTGTTATCTTATGCAAATAAGCTTTCAAGATGTAAGTCAATTTTTGAGATATTTTCCTGTTATGATGTGCGTAATTTTAATGTTTCTTATCAAGGCTGAATTTCTTTGGTTTTGGTGATTTTTTGGACTTCTTGGCTCAATAGAAATGATGTTATCTTTTGATATTCAAACAGAAATATTAACTCAATATTTCAACATGATTTGTATTTGATCTTCTCTTAGGCAGGCAATCTTTCAGCTAGGTAGGACAACCTTTTCCAATCTCTCTACCAAATCAAGCATAATTAGGATAAAGTGCATCCTTAATTGAACGTCCCTCCTATGGCTTCAATCGATGGATCGCAACTACCTATCTCTATAGACATCTCTGGCTTTGCTGACCCAACTACTTAATCTCCTTGGTTGCTTGTTTACTTGTATTTTTGTGAATCCAGTCATGTAATTTGAAACTTGGTTATCTTTCTTTTAGTCCTGCCTATGTCGTAACAGTTGTCTTTCATTTTGGACTTTCTTCTATTGTTAAAGGAAATAAACTTTATTCTGTATACTTAATTGTGATACACATAGTTAAGTATTTTGAATTAATATATTATATTATTACTGTTTTAAAAAAAACAACCTCATGCATTTTGTCTCTCTCTCTCTCTCTCTCTATATATATATATATATATATATATATATA
>JAMKQA010009113.1:0-10297 GCA_024699735.1 Posidonia australis | reverse complement strand
ACTTTTGAAATAATGTTTTCAGTATTTAAAACTTTAGCATAAGCCCCTAGAGTTTTTGAAACTTGATTTCTTTTAGACATTTTGCTAAAAGGACCTTGCACTTTCTGAAAGTTCTAATTTTTGTGAAAATTGCATTCAGACCCCTGGATATTCTTAAAACTAGTCTGACAGTTCATTTTCTTTGTAAAAATTACACAGAAGCCCTCATACTTTCAGAAATGTATCTGAATGCATATTTCTGCTGGTTAATTGCATAAAAATCCCTGAACTTGTCAAAAAACATCTCTGATTGCTGTGATTGCTGGGCATTTTGCAGTTTAGCCCCTATACTTTGTTCAAACTGTTCTGAATTGCTGTTTCCAAGGGTAAAATGATTGTTTTGCCCCTGAAACTTTTCTGATTCATTTCTGAAACATTTTATTACATTTTTCTCCTAATTTTGTGCAGAATTAACATACATTGCATGCATTAGTGGGTAATTTGCATTTTAATCCCTAGAGGACTTTCTTTGCACTAGGAATGTCTGTTTGACTCCGGATTTGGCATGCATGCATGGAATATGGTTTTCTACGTGCTTTCCGATGATTTGAGCTTTCGGACTTTGGTTTTCCTCGGATTTGGGGATATGAGAAAGGAACCCCCTTTGGGTTTTCTACATTGCATACAAGGGGTTTTCTCCGGATTTGGGCTTTTTGCAGAAAACCCCCTGTATTCTCCTATTTTGCACACACACTTGCATTTTGCATGCTTTTTGCATCATTTCGCATGGTTTCTTTCCGTATTTTCTTCCTGGCTCGGAGCACGCTTTTTAGCTATGTCCCGAGTCTAGTTTTCTCCACGTTTTCCCGCTTCCCTCGGATCGGCATGGTCATAGTAAGCTAGATTAATGTGCCATGCAATATAAAACTTTGCAAACATGCATAAGACCATCTGAAAATGCACCATAGACCTCTAAAAGACCTGATCACATATGAGTGAGTTTCCCCTTCTTCCACAAGGTCATAAAGGAAACAGGAAACCCAAGAAAGCATGATATGGGTCTTGTGCTCAAGGGCTATATGCCTCACACAAGACCACACAACCCTACTCTGAATAAAGCTAATGGGTTTCAGCCATGCTAGCCGGTTCTGGATCATGGACTGTTGCATAAGAGCTCCTCAAACAAGAGTCCATGGGGCAACCAGTTCACCAGACCCCAGTAACTGGCTGACTATGCTAGATGCAAAACTAAAATAAATAGTACTATCACATGTTGAAATCGTGCACATAAGAACATGACATATCAGGGATAAAACATCATGAAAATCAAAGTCCAAGACAATCAGAATAGTATGCAGATTATGATGCAAAGTTGGCTGCCTGCACCCTGCGACCAGGCTGGTGCGCTAGCTTGGTGCGCCCTAGATACTCTATTTCAGACCATGGTCTGACTTCAGAGCTTGGACTAGATGTATGCAACCAACTAGGTTACTGATTACCCAAATCATTAAGATAGATGCCAAAGAACTTAATCATGTTAAACAAATGAGCATAAAAACCCTCTTATCACTCTCTCCTTAAGCCATGGATATTCATAGATTTACAGGGACTGCAGTTACTATTGATGAATTTTATGATTCATGTAGTGATTCAGTTGACTTAGGAATCATGCGAGAAGATAAAACATGTAAAAGGGATGCATTACGGTTCATGTTCCATTGCTAGTGGTTACATAGGACTAAGATTCACTATTAAAGTAAAGACCACAAACACAGTGCAAAAATCATCATGACAAAGAAGCAACGAACATATATAAGGGAGCATCATGAACAATCAAAATATCACAACAAGACACGAGAGAACATTGCTATATAAACAATATATCAGTTTAGTTACATGTTTAATCTAGAAATGTCATGTAAGATTCATATAGAGATTAGTGAAGGAACTTACCTTACCAATGATATCTCCTCCTTGGATGGCTCAAGGTATCTCCTCTTTGTTGCCTTGGACACGAATGGGAATGCTCAGGGGTGCAAGGGAACGCTCTGAAAGGCAAGGATGCTGGTTGCTAAAAGTGTGTGGACAGCCACGAGAACTTGCTAAGAGACCAGAAAGCTCCTTCAAGGGGACCTTTTAAAGAGAAAATAAAAGGGTAACTCCTGGGATGCAAAAGGCCAACAGCCTCGCATAGATTCATGAAGAATATTCACGAGTGAGGGTTACAAGCACAGAATATGGAAAGCCAACAGCCAGCAACCTGAGAAGTGGCTGTGCGCCAGCTTGGTGCGCCACCACGGTGCGCTTGCTTGGTGTGCCACCATGGTGTACCAACTTGGTGCTCCATTGTGGTGCTCCACGTTTGTGCTCCCACCTAGCTGCTAGACCATAGGCTTGGGGTCGGTTTGTGCGATGCTCTCGGGCTAATGTCTAATAGGATTCAAAAATTGTTAAGCTTGCCGCATCCAAAGCAACATCTTCAGGAGGATCCACCTACGAGTCGCCTTAAAATCGGGGTGTCTACAGGGTGTAAAGACCCCCAGCACCCAGACAAAGTCCTTCAATACCAAACTGTCCACTTTGAGCCCAAACCCTCTGATGTCCTATACCGGGTCAACCGGTTCGAGCTGGTTAATTTCATTCCCGTTCTCGAGCACGTCAGCCATTTGGCCATTCACAACAATCCCCGTTTGATGGTTGATAACTTGCATTGCAAATGGGGATATGAGAAAGGAACCCCCTTTGGGTGATACGACCAAGGAATCGCCGAGCCAATCATGGCGGAAGAATGCAGAGAGCATAAAGGATTGGGATACAGGCGTCAATACTGGCAGAAGAGATCCCTGTGCTCTTGTAAGTCCCCAAATATGATCATTTCCCGTGATTTGACTAACTTTACCAGTGTAGGCGTCTTGAATCCAAACCAAAGTCCGTTCACCATCTCAGTGTCACAATCACTACTAGTTTGGATTTATCCAGAAGAATTTTTTCCAGAGAATGATCATTCAGAGTCAAAGCAGATTATTGAGTAGACCTGTGAGTAGCTCCAGAGTTGTATAGCGCTGTCAGAGTCAGAACAGTCGACAGTGCGTCAAGCAGCAGTAGTACAAGATCTTGTTCAGAAGGCAGACTCAAAGAGCAGCCTGACAGATGACATAGTCGAAGATCTGGACATTTTGTTCCAAGAACAATTGGAGGTGCTCGTGGAAGATTTAACGGAGTACAATAGAGTCAGGAAAGGGAAAGCAGTTGTTTCACCACCGCAGCCAGAATCACCAGTACCAGCCCAGGACCAAGCTTCTATTATGGTCCTTCAAGAATCAGAGAAAGTTTTCGCTAGACCAATGGAGTTAATCTCCTGTCAGCCGGTAGGCGGGTCTAGCTGATATTAGCAACTCAAGCCTCACCTCAGGGCTGAGGGGCAAAAAAGAAAAAAGCCTGAGCTAGGCTCAGGGAGCAGTACAAGTGGCAGCAATCTTATCAGTCAGCAGTAGGATAGCCACCAGCATGCAACAATCCTTGTAAATATTATGGAAAATGCAAAAAATAAAAAAACTCCAAAAACACAAAAAATAAATAAAAAAATCCCAAAAAAATCATAAAAGGTAAATAGAGATACACCACCCTTAGAAACAGGGAGCCCTAAATCTGCAGTTGGCCTAGGCAATCATATGGCAGAAGAGGTCGCACATTGTAACTACAAGAATACAAAAACTACTATGACCGTTATGAAGCACCACCTAGGGACAGTATTAGAAGAAATTGTCTCAGTTGATATCATCGATCTAACCGTTGAGCAAGAAATTCTACCTGAGCTCATTGCTTATGGAGAGGAAGACGATGTTATCTAGACAGATGGTGCAGATGGGCGTAATTGGCGTGCACGTTCATTGTGAAAGAAGTCTTATCTAGGGGTGCAGTCTTATCTAGAGCCTGTCCACGCCTCCTAGCTAAAAATGTACTACCAGTGATCGTTAGCCACTCCTGAGCCTTGCAAAACATTCCATTGTGGGCCACGCATCTCTATGTTTCTCGCTTTAGTATTCTAGTATTTTAAGTTACTACATCCGCACATCCTATAAATCGCATCATATGCATTGTACTTTCTTTTCGTTTACAATGTAATCGTAATATGAAACATTAGCATAACCATTGCCTGATGAGGAAAACCGGGAAGCCAGCCTGCTTGGGAAGAGTTTTGATCCTCCTCACGTGTTACTACTTGTGTGACCTAGGAGGTAAGGGAGACAACATTCATGGGAAAGTGGACGAAATTTAGAAATTCCCAAGGGACCTATACCTCAAGAGGGAGAGAAAATGATAGGTCGTGAGTGAGTGTGAGCAAAAAAAAATAGACATCGGAGCACAAAAGAAATGAGAAGATAGAAGTTGAAGATAGAAGTCAGCTTTAATGAGAGAAGCATGCGAGACAACTTTGTCCCTATCACATAACTTGGAGAGGAGTTGAAGCATAAACCTACCAAGCTCATATTTTCAAAGGGACTAGCCACCCCTTAAGTTAAACTGAAAAGAACAGCCACCCCTCAACCTAGGTGTTTGTTACCTCCAAATAGGGATAGTGTAAGTCAGCATGCCTTTAAGGGAGTAAGAAAAGGAGAATTATTGAAAAAAGTAGGTGTAGGGCCCTTGGAGTTTGGCATAGAGCCCGTTTATCTTGACAGTCGATTGAGTGAGTGAGAGCCACCATAAACCCAGTGATCCAGGTAGCGCCAAGTGAGTTGAGGACATTCTAGTTCATTGTAGCATGTAATAAGGGCTTCCTTGGCGCTGAGGGCACCAATATCTTCTATACGCCATGCATAGATCTCGCTTCAACCTCACACAAATCTTGCATAAGCCATTTGACATTTGGCATTTTAGATCGCACCTCTTTTGTACTTTGCATCGCTTTACATGGCGTTTGCCTATGTTCCAACCAAGGGCATGTTAGCTGCCTTTTGAGGTGGAATATTGGCAAAGAAGGGAGTTCCAACCAGGGGCATGTTAACTGCTCTTTGGTTGGAAATAGGTCTTTGACTAGGGGCATGCCAACTGCCTTTCTAAGTCAAGAAGATCACTAGGACAGTGCTACTGTCAGGAGCATGCGGGCCAACACAAGCTACTTGTTAGAAAGAGCGTAGACTGAACTCCTTGCTAGGAAAAGCCAAATCAGGTTCAGGAATGATACATGGTGAAACAAGTCAATGGGCCCCATTGTGTACAAGCAATGCAAATAGTTTGTTTCTAGGGTCTAGAATGCGAAATGGCCGCGAAAATTGCATTTCGGCCCCCAACGCTCCACAGCTTGCATTTGAAGTGCAAAATGCAAAGTGTCAAGAAAAGTTAACAGCCAACCTCGAAAAGTTCACCAGATGGGGTAATTTATAGAAAACCCCCTCACATTGTGAAATTGCAGAATAACCCATGGAGGGTGTGGCAAGTTATGTTTGAGGCAAACATTTGCAAATACTCAGCAGAACTTCGAAATTGATAGCTCAGCAGCAATTCAGTAGAAATTTGTCATATCAGGGAAATTTGTAATGAAGCCCTCAAGTTTTGGAAAATTACGAATAAGTCCTAACTTTTTACAAAATCCGCAAACGATGCTGGATTAGATTGAAACCACAGCAAGGTCCTTTCAGAAGATGTTTCTAGTGTATCTCAGCAGGAATACAGGTTTCCATGCCACAAAGCCAGCAGCAAGCACAATTACTCTTTTGCCCTCCAAAGCGCAATTAGAGCCAACTTCCTTCTTGGGGGTAATCCAGGGATCATCGCTTTCTCTTTTCGAATTCTCGTTTCGGGCAGATGAGGTCCTTCTATCCCTTCCCTTTTCTCATATTTTTCGCGGGCATGAAATTCTACTGTTCGACCTTTGATCGGGCGATCAAGGTCCTTTCTTTTGCATTCCTTAGATTTTTCGCGAGCGCGAAATCCTGTTGTTCGACCTTTGACTAGGCGGTGAAGGTCCTTTCTTTTGTTTTCCTTGGATTTTCGCGGGCACGGAATCCTACTGTTCGACCATTGACTGGGCGGTCAAGGTCCTTTCTTTTGCTTTCCTTGGATTTTTCACAAGCGCAAAACCCTATTGTTCGACCTTTAACCGAGCGGTCAAGGTCCATTCTTTTGCTTTCCTTGGATCTTCGTGGGTGCAAAATCCTATTGTTCGACCATTGACTGGGTGGTCAAGGTATTTTCTTTTGGTTTCTTTGGATTTTTCGCAGGTGTGAAATCTTGCTGCTTGACTTTTGACCGGGCGGTCAAAGTCGACCTTCAACTGGGCGGTCAAAGTCATATCTTTTCTTTTTCCCTGGATTTTCGCGGATGCGAAATCCTTCTGCTTGACATTTGACTGGGCAGTCGAGGTCCACTCCCTTCCTTTTCCATGGATTTTCGCGGGCGTGAGATCCTTTTCCTTAACTTTTGACCGAACGGTCAAAGTCGACCTTTGATCGGGCGGTTAAGGTCCTTATCCTTTTCCTTTGATTTTCGCGGGTGCGAGATCCTTTTCCTTGACTTTTGACCAGGCGGTCAAAGTTAATCTTTGACCGAGCAGTCAAGGTCCTTATCCTTTTCCCTGGGTTTTTATAGGCGCGAAATTCTTTTGCTTGACTTTTGATCGGGTGGTCAAAGTCGACCTTTGACCAGGAGGTCAAGGTCTTATCCCTTGCTTTTTTTTCCTTGGATTTCGCAGGCACGAAATCCTACTGCTTGACTTTTGACCGGGCGATCAAAGTCGACCTTTGACCGAGCAGTCGAGGTCATATCCCTTCCTTTTCCTTGGATTGTCGCGGGCGCGAAATCCTTTTGCTTGACTTTTGACCAGGCAGTCAAAGTCAACCTTTGACTGGGCGGTTGAGATCATATCCCTTCCTTTTCCTTGGATTTTTGCGGGCGTGAAATCCTTTTCCTTGACTTTTGACCGGGCGATCAAAGTCGACCTTTAACCGGGCAGTCAGGGTCTTATCCTTTTCTTTTTCCTTGCTTGACTTTTAACCGGGCAATCAAAGTCGACCTTTGACCGTGCGGTGAAGGACCTTATACTTTTCCTTGGATTTTCATAGGCGCTAGATCCTTTTCCTTGACTTTTGACCGATCGGTCAAAGTCTACCTTTGCCCGGGCGGTCAAGGTCTATTCCCTTTCCTTTTCCTGGATCTTCGCGGGTGCGAAATCCTTTTGCTTGACCTTTGACCGGGCGATCAATGTCCTATCCTATCCTTTTTTCTTCTGGATCTTCACGGGCAAGAAATCCCTTTGCTTACCCTAAGCCGTGCGGACAAGGCCTCCTTTCTTGCTTGACAAATAATGCGATTTGTCATGCCCCTTTTCTTTGGGCTGGTACCCCCAACTACTCGGTTGACAATCGTCAAGCTGTCTGGCGACTTGGTTGACTTGTCATGTCTCGCCTCCTCAGGTTGATAACCTTAATAATTTGACTGATGAGTCCGACAACTTATCATGTCCCTGCTAGTGGTTTCCCCTGCGTGCAGGATTTCATTATTTTTTGCGATATCACTTCAACATTATCATTAGCATAGCATCTACTTCCAACAACCATTTTTGTGTGTGCAATATTAGCATCAGCTTTGCATTTTGCATTCAACATTATCTCTTGCATTTGTATTTTGCATTGGCATCGCATTTTCAGCATTTGGCTCGACATTCGCATGCATATTACTTGTACTTTGCATTTACATATTTGCATTTGGCAACAAGTCATGACTTTCAGTGCGTCCACCGGATAAATGACCTAATGCCTGTAGCAAACATAATCTCTCCGTAGCCTCAAAATAGGGGTCTCCTGTCAACCCTGAGCGTCGGTCTCAGTTCCCTCCGTCCCTCGACCTCGCTCAGGGAGGGGCATCTATAGACACCCCGATTTTGAGGCGGCTCATTGGTGAACTCTCCAGAAGGATGTTGCTTTGGATACGACAAGCCTAAACTCATTTGAACTTTATCTGGCATCTTGGTTATCCTAAGACTATAACAAACCCATGGATCGATTAATAATCCAGGCAACTAGGTGGAAAGCATCGATATGAAGCACCAAGCTGGCGCACCAAGGTAGAGTACCAAGATGGTGCACCAAGGTGGAACACCAAGCTGGCGCACCAATGTGGAGCACCAAGCTAGCTCACGGTCACTTTTCAGGGTGTTGGCTGTTGACTTTCCATCTTCTTTGCTTGTAACCTCACCTTGCAAATATTCCCTTACGAATCTATGCAGGACTGTTGATCTCCAAGGCTTTTGGCATCCCAAGGTTTTACAACTTCTTCTCCTTTAAAAGCCAGCCATGAGCAACACTTTGAGCTCTCTTAGCAACTCACCATGTCTTAGCAATCAGCACCCAATTTCCAGAGCACCCTTTTTGCATCCTTGAGCACCCCTAGCTTTGTCCAAAGCAACAAGGAGGAGATACCTCGAGCCACCCAAGGAGAATACACCATAGGTAAGTTCCCTTACTCATCTTTCACATAGGCTTTGCATGATTTTCTGAATAAAGCTTACACTGCAACTAGGCTGATATAATGTCTGTATGTTGGTGTTTCTTTGCACCTTTTTATTTAAATTGGGTGTTTATGATGCTCTTTTATATGTTCATTGTTTGTTTACCATGATGATTTCTTGCATTGTATGATCTTTTTGAGCAATGTATCATAGCCCTATGAGACCACTTGCCATGGGACATGAGCTGTGATGCACCCCCTTTGCATGTTTTATCATTTCTCCATTCTCCCTAAATCAGCTAGATCATTGCATGGATCTTAAGATCCTCCATAGGTAGTTGCAGTCCTTGGGAACCCATGAATATGCATAGATAAAGAGAGAATGAAATGAATGTTTTAGACTTGATTATTTAGTATAAATATGTTCCCTAGCATCTAGGTTAATGATCTGAATAACCAGTCATATAATTAGTTGCACACACCTAGCCTAGGCTCTGAAATCAGATTGCACTCTGAAACAGAGTATGTGGAGTGCACCAACTTGGCGCACCAGGCTGGAGCACATCACTGGAGCACCAGGCTGGCGCACCAGTCTGGTCACAGGATGCAAGCAACATATTTTCCATCATGATTTGCATGCCTTTCTGTTTGTTTTGGACTCTTATCTTTCTGGCGTTTGATCTCTAATATACCATGTTCATTCTTGCATAATTTCATCATGTAATAGCATTGTTTGCATTAGTTTTGCAGCTAGTGAAGTTGGCTTGCCACTAGGGTCTGTGGACTGAGTGCCTATCTAGACTCTTGTCTAGAGAGCTCTTTTGCACCAGTCTAGGATCCAAACCCAAGTAGCATGGCTAAGTTTCATTGGCTGTTATCAAAATAGGAGTTTTGTGGTCTTGTGTGAGGCTTATTGCCCTTGAGCATAAGATCCATGTCATGGTGTCTTGGGTTTATCCTTGCTTTGATGGATTTATGGAAGAGAGATGAACCCATATGTGATTGGTTTTTCTTAGATGTCTTTTCAGATGGTCTCGAGCATGTTTGCAAGATTTTATATCGTATAGCATATCCGTTTGGTTGCTTTGTGATTTCTGAGTCTCACTTTAGTGGAGCACATAGGTGGCGCACCTAATAGGAGCACATAGGTGGTGCATCAGACTGGAGCACCAGTCTGGCACACCTGCCTGTTTTCAGTGCACCAACAGTGACATTTGGCATGATATTTAGCATGGTTCTTAACTTACTTTGCTTTTGGTTTCCTTTGGGTTTTCTCTTTGACATATCAGGGAGACTCATGTCTATTTTCATCCTCTTTTATGCATGGTAGTTTAGGTTTTGCATATAGCAAAGTGAGGATGTTAGTCACTCAATGTTACTGGATCTATAGTTATATCCGTGCAATATCTTTGCATTGGTATTTGATCTATGATTTGAGTGACCTTTCAGAGCATTAGGACACATCCTACAGTCCCTCTACCTATGTTTAGCATAAGGCATTACTTGCATATAGCGTCGCATTGCATATCGCCCTTGGGCGTACAGAAACAGGCTGAAAAGCTAATATTTCCATGTGAGTAAATGAGAAACCCACGAAAGACCGACTTTTTTGGCGCATGAGGGTGCCTAATACCTTCCCCATGCATAACAGGGATTGTAGACACCCCGATTTTGAGGTAACCCAGAAATGAGTATCTGTATGTTGCTTTGGAATTGATCAGCCCTTGAACCGAGCCCCAAACCCATTAGCCAGAGCCCAAACAAGATCTCTGAGTCAGGTTGGCGCACCAACTAGGCGCACCAACCAGGCGCACATAACAGGCGCACTAAGCAGGCGCCCAGTCGTTTCCAGACCGCGACTGTTGACCTT
>JAMKQA010009110.1:0-18980 GCA_024699735.1 Posidonia australis | reverse complement strand
TATTCGAAACATTTTAGAAAAATGATTGCAGGACCTATATGTAATAAAAGGACCAGAAAGTAATTCCAGAAGGACCTATTTGCAAGAAAAACATAAACTCTAGATTTTATTTAAAATAAAAGTTTAAAATGGTTTTTAAACTAAAAAAGGGACGACGGTCGCCGGCGACGGAGCTCGCCACCGCCGACCACCGGAGGGGGCAAACAAGCCTTCCCGTGGTCTGATTTAAGATCAGACTTCATGAGAGGCAAGAAGGAGGGGAGAGGAAGACATCCAACGGAGTGGATGGACAATCCAGCGGTGGGAACGAGCCTCCCACCTACCTCGTCGTCGAGGTGCTCCAACGACGGAACCTCAACTGCTGGTGGCGCTCGAGGCGGCGATGTTGCGATCTGGGCCTCCGGAGGGTTGAGGATGAGTCGGGGGATATTTCTGGTGCGGCGCGGATGTTGGTGGAGCGAGGTGGTGGCCTGACCGTTGCCGTCGTGGCTTCCTCCAGCGAGCAGCGTTGCTGCAACGGTCCTGCGGTCATGGTGCGGCCTTGGAAGCTTGGGTGTGCTTGCGAGAGGCTGAGGAGTGATCCTGGATGATCGGAGAGGCTCTGCAATGCGAGAGGTGCGCGGTCGATGGCGGGGCGATCCCGATCAGAGAACACCTCTGGATCACTTGGGATCGCACCAGAAACAGAGAAGAAGACCTAGAGGCTACAATTCAGACAATTAGAATGATCGGGGATGTGTACTTGGCTGGAGATTGTCGCCGGAGCTCCGGAAGCGGTGGCTGGCTCTCTTCTCCTCTGCTTCACACTCTCCACTCGAAATTCTCTCCCTCTCGTCGCTGGAATTGCTGGCTCTCTTCTCTCTTGCGGTGGGAAAAGTCTTCTGTCTCTCCAAAAAAAAAGCCTTTTGCTCTCTGCCGCCTCTCCTCCTTTTATAGATGCCGGAGAAACCTGAACCCAACGACCCAAACGCTGTAACGACCCACTCAACAGCTAACCAACTCTCTAACTAAACAACCACTTCCCTTAACAGACCAACAGGAACTCAACCACTGTCCCCAAGCTATCCCTTGCTTGCCGACAGGAGATCAACGGTGGCTAAGGCTCCCTCCGGCGATGACTCATCCAACGGCTGGCTGCTGGGAGTTGCTGGATCAGTGGGCTGAGCTGGATGAATGAGCTTACTGAAGAAGGAGTGAGCTTAGTGGTTGGTTTTGTGGGGAATTAATGGAGAAGAAATGGGCTTAGTGAAGAGAAGGAAATGAGTATGAAATTTTGAATATTTTTTGTGTATAAGAACATTAGTAAATGAAGAGGAAGAAAAAATACAAATATGGTGTTGGGTTGAAACAAATAGGGAGAAATTATTTATGGTGGGCCTTCATGGGCTTTGAGTTCAATTTGGACCGAATGGGCTCATATGGGCCTTCATGGGCCCAATTGGGTCTAAGTGGGCTTCATGGGCCTCCATGGGCCTATGTGGGCCTTGTGAGCCTCCATGGGCCCATGTGGGTTTAGGTGGGTCCAAATTGACCAAATGGGTTAAAAAAGGCCTCCATGAAGTCAAATGGGCCTAAGATGGGCTTGTGGCCCCAAATGGGCTCAACCATGGTTCAAGCTCAGCCACCACATCCTTATCCTGCAAAATTGGAAAAATTGGGGTGTCTACACCTTCCCATCCAAGGTTCGGTCTATTCGGATGGATCTTGTTGCCACCTTCCCATCCAAGGTTCGATCTATTCGGACGGATCTTGGTGCCACCCTATTTGCCTTTGAATCTTACCATCCATTGTTCGGTCTATTCGGATGGATCTAGGAGCCACCTTCCCATCCAAGGTTCGATCTATTCGGACGGGTCTCGGTGCCACCCTTTTCACCCTTGAATGTTCCCATCCAAGGTTTGGTCTTTCGGACGGATATTGGTGCCGCCTTCCCATCCAAGGTTCGATCTATTCGGATGGATCTTGGAGCCACCCATTTCGCCTTAGAATCTTCCCATCCAAGATTCAATCTATTCAGACGAATATTGGTGTCACCTTCCCATCCATGGTTTGATCTATTCGGCAGGATCTTGGTGCCATTCTTTTCGCCTTTGAATCTTCCCATCCAGCGCTCGGTCTATTTAGACAGATCATGGTGCCACCTTCCCATCCAAGGTTCAATCTATTCGGATGGATCTTGGTGACTCCCTTTTCGCCTTTGAATCTTCCCTTCAAAGGTTCGCTCAATTGGGACGAATATTGGTGCCACCTTCCATCCAAGGTTCGATCAATTCGGACGGATCTTGCTGACACCCTTTTTGCCTTTGAATCTTCCCATCGAAGGTTCTATCTATTCGGACGGATGTTGGTGCCACCGTCCCATCGAAGGTTCGATCTATTCGGACGGATCTTGGTGCCACCCTTTTTGCCTTTGAATCTTCCCATCCATGGTTCGGTCTATTCAGATGGATCTTGGTGCCACCTTCCCATCCAAGGTTCAATCAATTCGAACGGATCATGGTTCCACCCATTTCGCCTTTGAATCTTCCCTTCCACGGTTCGGTCTATTCGGACGGATCTTGGCGCCACCTTCCCATCCAAGGTTCGATCTACTCGGACAGATCTTGGTGCCACCATTTTCGCCTTCGAATCTTCCCATCCATGGTTCGCTCCTTTCGGACGAATCTTGGTGCCACCTTCCCATCCAAGGTTCGGTCTATTCGGACGGATCTTGTTGCCACCATCCCAGCCAAGGTTCGATCTATTTGGACGGTTCTTGGTGCCACCGTTTTTGCCTTTGAATCTTCCCATCCATTGTTCAGTTTATTCGAACGGATCTAGGAGCCACCTTCCCATCCAAGGTTCGATCTATTCGAACGGATCTTGGTGCCACCCTTTTCACCCTTGAATGTTCCCATCCAAGGTTCGGTCTTTTCGGACGGATATTGGTGCCACCTTCCCATCCAAGGTTCGATCTATTCAGATGGATCTTGGAGCCACCCTTTTCGCCTTTGAATCTTCCCATCCATGGTTCAATCTATTCGGACGAATATTGGTGTCACCTTCCCATCCATGGTTTGATCTATTCGGGAGGATCTTGTTGCCATTCCTTTCACCTTTGAATCTTCCCATCCATGGCTCGGTCTATTCAGACAGATCATGGTGCCACTTTCCCATCCAAGGTTCGATCTATTCAGATGGATCTTGGTGCCACCTTTGAATCTTCCCATCCATGGCTCCCGTTTCGCCTTTGAATCTTCCCATCAAAGGTTCGCTCAATTGGGACGAATCTTGGTGCCACCTTCCCATCCATGATTCGATCAATTCGGACGGATCTTGGTGACACCCTTTTTGCTTTTGAATCTTCCCATCGATGGTTCTGTCTATTCGGATGGATGTTGGTGCCACCGTCCCATCGAAGGTTCCATCTATTCGGACGGATCCTGGTGCCACCCTTTTCACCTTTGAATCTTCCCATCCACGGTTCGGTCTATTCAGATGGATCTTGGTGCCACCTTCCCATCCAAGGTTCAATCAATTTGAACGGATCATGGTTCCACCCATTTCGCCTTTGAATCTGCCTTTCCAAGGTTCGGTCTATTCAGACAGATCGCGGTGCCACCTTCCCATCCAAGTTTCGATCTACTCAGACGGATCTTCGTGCCACCATTTTCACCTTCGAATCTTCCCATCCATGGTTCGCTCCATTCGGACGAATCTTGGTGCCACCTTCCTATCCTAGGTTTGGTCTATTCGGACGGATCTTGGTGCCACCTTCCTAGCCAAGGTTCGACCTATTCAGACGAATCTTGGTGCCACCTTCCTAGCCAAGGTTCGACCTATTCAGACGAATCTTGGTGCCACCCTTTTTGCCTTTGAATCTTCCCATCCATTGCTTGGTCTATTCGGACGGATCTAGGAGCCACAATCATATCCTTGGTTCGATCTATTCGGACGGATCTTGGTGTCACCCTTTTCACCTTTGAATGTTCCCATCCAAGGTTTGGTCTTTTCGGACGGATATTGGCGCCGCCTTCCCATCCAAGGTTCGATCTATTCGGATGGATCTTGGAGCCACCCTTTTCGCCTTTGAATCTTCTCGTCCAAGAATCGACCTATACAGATGGATTTTGGTGCCACCTTTCCATCCGAGGTTCGATCTAATCTGATGGATCTTGGTGCCACCCTTTTCGCCTTTGAATCTTCCCATCCAAGGTTTAGTCTACTAAGACAGATCTTGGTGCCACCTTCCCATCCATGGTTCGATCAATTCAGACGAATCTTGGTGCCACCCTTATCGCCTTTGAATCATCCCATCCAAATTTTTGTCAGTTTGGATGGAACTTGGTGCCACCTTCCCGTCCACGCTTCGATCTATTCGAACAAATTTGGTGCCAAACGTTTTGCCTTTGAATCGTCCCATCCAAGGTACAATCTATTCAGACGAATATTGGTGTCACCTTCCCATCCATGGTTCGTTCTATTTGGGAGGATCTTGGTGCCATTCTTTTTGCCTTTGAATCTTCCCATCCGTGGCTCGGTCTATTCAGACAGATCTTGGTGCCACCTTCCCATCCAAGGTTTGATCTATTCGGATGGATCTTGGTGACTCCCTTTTCGACTTTAAATCTTCCCATCAAAGGTTCGCTCAATTGGGACGAGTCTTGGTGCCACCTTCCCATCCAAGGACCGATCAATTCGGACGGATGTTGGTGACATCCTTTTCGCCTTTGAATCTTCCCATCTAAGGTTCAGTCTATTCTGACGGATGTTGGTGCCACTGTCCCATCCAAGGTTCAATCTATTCGAACAGATCTATGTGCCACCCTTTTCGCCTTTGAATCTTCCCATCCAAGGTTCGGTCTATTCAGACGGATCATGGTGCCACCTTCCCATCCAAGGTTCGATCAATTCGAACGGATCATGGTGCCACCCCTTTCGCCTTTGAATCTTCCCATCCATGGTTCGGTCCATTCGGACGAATCTTGGTGCCACCTTCCCATCCAAGGTTTGGTCTATTCGGACAGATCTTGGTGCCACCTTCCCATCCAAGGTTCGATCTATTCAGACGGATCTTGGTGCCACCCTTTTTTTCTTTGAATCATCCCATCCATTGTTCGATCTATTCGGACAGATCTAGGAGCCATGTTCCCATCCAAGGTTCAATCTATTCAGACGGATCATGCTGCCACCCTTTTCACCTTTGAATGTTCCCGTCCAAGGTTCGGTCTTTTCAGACGGATATTGGTGCCGCCTTCCCATCCAAGGTTCGATCTATTTGGATGGATCTTGGAGCCACCTTTTTCGCCATTGAATCTTCCCATCAAAGGTTCGCTCAATTCGGATGAATCTTGGTGCCACCTTCCCATCCAAGGTTCAATCAATTTGGACGGATCTTGGTGACGCCCTTTTTGCCATTGAATCTACCCATCCAAGGTTCAGTCTATTCAGACGGATCTTGGTGCCACCAACCCATCCAAGGTTCGATCTATTCTGACGGATCTTGGTGCTACCCTTTTCGCCTATGAGTCTTCCCATCCTCAGTTTGTTCTATTTGGACGGATCACGGTGCCACCATCCCATCCAAGGTTCGATCTATTCTGACTAATCATGTTGTCACCATGCCATTCATGGTTCTATCTATTCAGACGGATCATTGTGCCACCCTATTCGCCTTTGAAGCTTCCCATCCATGGTTTGGTCTATTTGGACGAATCATGGTGCCACCTTCCTATCCAAGGTTCGATCTATTCGGACGGATCATGGTGCCACCCTTTTTGCCATTGAATCTTCCCATCCAAGGTTCGGTCTATTCGGACGGATATTGGTGTCACCTTCCCATCCAAGGTTCGATCTATTCAGGAGGATCTTGGTGCCATTCTTTTCGCCTTTGAATCTTCCCATCCATGGTTCGGTCTATTTAGACAGATCTTAGTGCCACCTCCCATCCAAGGTTCGATCTATTCGGATGGATCTTGGTGCCATCCATTTCGCCTTTGAATCTTCCCATCAAAGGTTCGCTCAATTCGGACGAATCATGGTGCGACCTTCCCATCCAAGGTTCAATCAATTCGGACGGATCTTGGTGATGCCCTTTTCTCCTTTGAATCTTCCCATCCAAGGTTCGGTCTATTCGGAAGGATATTGGTGCCACCATCCCATCTAAGGTTCGGTCTATTCAGACGGAT
Source organism: Posidonia australis (assembly GCA_024699735.1). Classification (NCBI taxonomy): domain Eukaryota; kingdom Viridiplantae; phylum Streptophyta; class Magnoliopsida; order Alismatales; family Posidoniaceae; genus Posidonia; species Posidonia australis. Next base: position 12,813 of record JAMKQA010009110.1, on the reverse strand, counting down.
CTTGGTGCCACCCTTTTCGTCTACGAACCTTCCCATCCATGGTTCGGTCAATTTGGACGGATCATGGTGCTACCATCCCGTCCATGGTTCGATCTATTCAGACTGATCATGGTGTCACCTTGCCATCCAAGGTTCTATCTATTCGGAAAGATCATTGTGCCACCCTTTTCGCCTTCGAATCTTCCCACCCATGGTTTGGTCAATTCAGACGAATCTTGGTGCCACCTTCCTATCCAAGGTTCAACCTATTCGAATGGATCTTGGTGCCACCTTCCTATCCAAGGTTCAACCTATTCGGATGGATCTTGGTGCCACCCTTTCTGCCATTGAATCTTCCCATCCATTGTTCGGTCCATTCGGACGGATCTTGGTTCCACCTTCCCAGACCTGGTTTGATCTATTCGGACGGATCTTGGTGCCACCCTTTTTGTATGTGAATCTTCCCATGCATGGTTTGCTCTATTCGGACAAATCTTGGGTCCACCATCCCATTCGTGGTTCAGTCTATTCGGATGGATCATGGTGCCACCTACCCATCCAAGGTTCGATTTGTTCGGACGGATATTGGTGCAACCCTTTTCGCCTTTGAATCTTCCCAACCATGGTTCGGTCCATTCGGACGGATCTTGGTGCCCCCTTCCCACACAAGGTTCAATCTATTCGGACGGATCTTGGTACACTCTTTTCGTCTTTGAGTCTTCCCATGCAAGGTTCGCTCTATTCGGTTGAATCTTGTTGCCACCTTCCCATCCATGGTTCGGTCTATTCGGATGGATCTTGTTGCCACCTTCCCATCCAAGGTTCGCTCTGTTCGGACGTATCTAGGTGCCACCTTCCCATCCAATGTTTGGTCCATTCGGACGGATCTTGGTGCCACCTTCCCATCCAAGGTTCGATATATTCGAACGGATCTTTTCGCCACCCATTTCGCCATTAAATATTCCCATCCATGGTTCGGTCTATTCGGATGGATCTTGGTGCCACCATCCCATCCATGGGTTGATCTATTCGAACGGATCTTGGTGCCAACCTTTTCGCCTTTGAGTCGTCCCATCCAGGGTTCGGTCTATAAAAACGGATCATGGTGCCACCTTCCCATCCACGGTTCGATCTAATCGAACAGATCTTGGTGCCACTTTTTGCACCTATCAATCTACCCATCCATGGTTCGGTCTATTCAGACGGATCTTGGTGCCACCTTCCCATCCATGGTTCGATCAATTTGGATGGATCTTGGTGCCACCCTTTTCGCCTATGAATCTTCCCATCCAAGGTTCGGTCAATTTGGACGGATCATGGTGCCACCATCCTGTCCATGGTTTGATCTATTCAGATTGATCATGGTGTCACCTTGCCATCCAAGTACTATCTATTCAGACGGATCATTGTGCCACCCTTTTCGCCTTTGAATCTTCCCCTCCATGGTTTGGTCAATTCAGACGAATCTTGGTGCCACCTTCCTATCCAAGGTTCAACCTATTCGGATGGATCTTGGTGCCACCCTTTTTGCCATTGAATCTTCCCATCCATTGTTCGGTCCATTCGGACGGATCTTGGTTCCACCATCCCAGACTTGGTTCGATTTATTCGGACGGATCTTGGTGCCACCCTTTTTGTATTTGAATCTTCCCATGCATGGTTCGATCTATTCGGACAAATCTTGGTGTCTCCATCCCATCCATGGTTCAGTCTATTCGGGCTGATCTTGGTGCCACCCATTTTGCCTCTGAAGATTCCCATCTGTGGTTCTCTCCATTCGGACGAATCTAGGTGCCACCTTCCCATCCAAGGTTCGATCTATTCGTACAGAGCATGGTGCCACCCTTTTCACCTTAGAATCGTCCCATCCAAGGTTTGGTCTATTCGGACGTATCTTGGTGCCACCTTCCTAAACAAGGTTTGATCTATTTGGTCAGATCTTCGTGCCACCATTTTCGCCTTTGAATCTTCCCATCCAAGGTTCGGTCAACTCGGACGGATCTTGGTGACACCTTCCCATCCAAGGTTCGATCTATTCAGACGGATCTTGGTGCCACTCTTGTCGCATTAGAATCTTCCCATCCAAATTTCAGTCTATTTTTATGGATCTTGGTGCCACCTTCCCATCCACGGTTTCATCTATTCGGACTGATCTTGGTGCCACCCTTTTCTCCATTGAATCATCCCATCCATGGTTCAGTCTATTCGGACGGACCTTGGTGCCACCTTCCCATCCAAGGTTTCATCAATACGGACGGATCTTGGTGCCACCATTTTCTCCTTTGAATCTTCCCATCCATGGTTCGATATATTCGGACAAATCATGGTGCCACCATCCCGTCCATAGTTCGAACTATTTAGATGGGTCTCGGTCCCACCCATTTCACCTTTGAATCTTCCCATCAACGGTTTGCTCAATTCGAAAGAATCTTGGTGCCACCTTCCTATCCAAGGATCGATCTATTCGGACAGATCTTGGTGCCACCATTTTCGCCTTTGAATCTTCCAATCCATGGTTTGGTCTATTCGGACGGATCATGGTCCCACCGTCCCATCCAAGGTTCGATCATTTTGGACAGATCTTGGTGCCACTCTTTTCGCCTTCGAATCTTCTCATCCATGGTTCGGTCTATTCGGACGGATCGTGGTGCCACCATCCCATCCAAAGCTCGATCTATTTGGACGGATCTTGGTGCCACCCTTTTCGCCTTTGAATCTTGCCATCCAAGGTTTGGTCTATTCGGACGGATCGTGGTGCCACCTTACCATCCAAGGTTCAATAAATTCGGAAGGATCTTGGTGCCACCCATTTCGCCATTGAATCTTCCCAACCAAGGTTCAGACTATTCGGACGGATCTTGGTGCCACCATCCCATCCAAGAATCGATATACCCGGACGGATCTTGGTGTCTCCATCCCATCCATAGTTCGGTCTATTCGGGCTGATCTTGGTGCCACCCATTTCGCCTCTGAAGCTTCCCATCCATGGTTCTCTCCATTCAGACGAATCTAGGTGCCACCTTCCCATCCAAGGTTCGATCTATTCGTATAGAGCATGGTGCCACCCTTTTCACCTTCGAATCGTCCCATCAAATGTTTGGTTTATTCGGACGTATCTTGGTGCCACCTTCCTATACAAGGTTTGATCTATTTGGTCAGATCTTCGTGCCACCATTTTCGCCTATGAATCTTCCCATCCAAGGTTCGGTCAACTCGGACGGATCTTGGTGCCACCTTCCCATCAACGGTTCGATCTATTCAGACGGATCTTGGTGCCGCTCTTGTCGCCTTAGAATCCTCCCATCCAAATTTCAGTCTATTTTTACGGATCTTGGTGCCACCTTCCCATTTACGGTTTGATCTATTCAAACTTATCTTGGTGCCACCCTTTTCGCCATTGAATCTTCCCAACCAAGGTTCAGTCTATTCTGACGGATCTTGGTGCCACCTTCCCATCCAAGGTTTGATCAATTCAGACGGATCTTGGTGCCACCATTTTCTCCTTTGAATCTTCCCATCCATGGTTCGATATATTCGGACAGATCATGGTGCCACCATACCGTCCATAGTTCGAACTATTTAGATGGGTCTTGGTCCCACCCATTTTGCCTTTGAATCTTCCCATCAAAGGTTCGCTCAATTTGAAAGAATCTTGGTGCCACCTTCCCATCCAAGGATCGATCTAATTGGAATGATATTGGTGCCACCATTTTCGCCTTTGAATCTTCCCATCCATGGTTTGGTCTATTCGGACGGATCATGGTCCCACCATCCAATCCAAGGTTCGATCATGTCGGACAGATCTTGGTGCCACTCTTTTCGCCTTCGAATCTTCTCATCCATGGTTTGGTCTATTCGGACGGATCGTGGTGCCACCATCCCATCCAACGTTCGATCTATTTGGACGGATCTTGGTGCCACCCTTTTCGCCTTTGAATCTTGCCATCCAAGGTTCGGTCTATTCGGACGGATCGTGGTGCCACCTTCCCATCCAAGGATCGATAAATTCGGAAGGATCTTGGTGCCACCCATTTCGCCTTTGAATCTTCCCAACCAAGGTTCAGACTATTCGGAGGGATCTTGGTGCCACCATCCCATCCGAGAATCGATATACCCGGACGGATCTTGGTGTCTCCATCCCATCCATGGTTCGGTCTATTCGGGCTTATCTTGGTGCCACCCATTTCGCCTTTGAAGCTTCCCATCTATGGTTCTCTCCATTCGGACGAATCTAGGTGCCACCTTCCCATCCAAGGTTTGATCTATTCGTACAGAGCATGGTGCCACCCTTTTCACCTTCGAATCGTCCATATTCGGATGTATCTTGGTGCCACCTTCCTATACAAGGTTTGATCTATTTGGTCAGATCGTCGTGCCACCATTTTCGCCTTTGAATCTTCCCATCCAAGGTTCGGTCAACTCGGACTGATCTTGGTGCCACCTTCCCATCCAAGGTTCGATCTATTCAGACGGATCTTGGTGCCACTCTTGTCGCCTTAGAATCTTCCCATCCAAATTTCAGTCTATTTGTACGGATCTTGGTGCCACCTTCCCAACCACGGTGATCTATTCGGACTGATCTTGGTGCCACCCTTCTCCCCATTGAATCTTCCCATCCAAGGTTCGGTCTATTCGGACGGATCTTGGTGCCACCTTCCCATCCAAGGTTTGATCAATTCGGACGGATCTTGGTGCCACCCTTTTCGCCTTTGAATCTTCCCGTCCAAGGTTCGGTCTATTCGGACGAATCATGGTGCCACCATCCCACCCAAGGTTCAATCTTCTCAGACGGATCTTTGTGCCACCCTTTCTGCCTTTGAATCTTCCCATCCAAGGTTCGGTCTATTCGGACGGATCTTGGTGCCACCTTCCCATCGAAGGTTCGATCTATTCGAATGGATCTTGGTGCCACCTTTTCACCTTTGAATCTTCCCATCCAAGGCTCGGTCTATTCAGACGAATCTTTGTGCCACCATCCCACCCAAGGTTCGATCTTCTCGGACGGATCTTTGTGCCACCCTTTTTGCCTTTGAATCTTCCCATCCAAGGTTCGGTCTATTCGGACGGATCATGGTGCCACCTTCCCATCTAAGGTTCAATCTACTCATGCGGATCTTGGTGCCACCCTTTCCGCCTTTGAATCTTCCCATCCATGGTTTGGTCTATTCGGATGGATATTGGAGTCACCTTCCCATCCAAGGTTCGATCTATTCGGATGGATCTTGGAGCCATTCTTTTCGCCTTTGAATCTTTCCTTCCAAGGTTCGTTTATTCAGACAGATCATGGTGCCACCTTCCCATCGATGATTCGATCTATTCGGACAGAACTTGGTGCCACCCTTTTCACCTTTTAATCTTCCCATCCAAAGTTCGGTCTAATCGGTAGGATCATGGTGCGACCTTCTCATCCATGGTTCGATCAATTCGGTCGGATCTTGGTGGGACGATTTTCGCCTTTGAATCTTCCCAGCCATGTTTCGGTCTATTAAAACATATCTTGGTGCCACCATCGTGACCATGGTTCGATCTATTCAGATGGATCTTGGTCCCACCCTTTTCGCCGTTGAATCTTCCCATCAAAGGTTCGCTCAATTCGGAAGAATCTTAGTGCCACCTTCCCATCCAAGGTTCAATCTATTCGGACGGATCTTGGTGCCACCATTTTCGCCTTCGAATCTTCCCATCCATGGTTCGGTCAATTCGAAAGGATCTTAGTCCCACCGTCCCATCCAAGATTTTATCAATTCGAACAGATCTTGGTGCTACTCTTTTCGCCTTCGAATCTTCCCATCCATGGTTCGGTCTATTCGGACGGATCATGGTGCCACCTTTGAATCTTCCCATCCAAGGTTGGGTCTAATCAGACGGATCTTGGTGGCACCTTCCAGTTCGAGGGTCGATCTATTCGGACAGATCTTGGTGCCACCCTCTTCGCCTTTGAATCTTCCTATCCACGGTTCAGTCTATTCGGATGAATCTTGGTGCCACCTTCCCAACCAACGTTCGATCTATTCAGACAGATCTTGGTGCCACCCTTTTCGCCTTTGAATATTCTTATCCATGGTTCGCACTATTTGGACGAATCATCGTTCCACCTTCCCTTCCATGGTTCAATCTAATTGGACGGATCATGGAGCCACCCGTTTCGCCTTCGAATCGCCCCATCCAAGGGTCGTTCTATTCGGACGGATCTTGGTGCCACCTTCCCATCCATGGTTCGATCTATTCGTACTGATCATGGGGCCACCCATTTCACCTTTGAATCTTCCCATGCAAGGTTCAGTCTATTCGTACGAATCTTGGTGCCACCTTCCCATCCATGGCTCGGTCTATTCGGATGGATGTTGGCGCCACCTTCCCATCCAAGGTTCTATCTATTCGGATGGATATTGGAGCCACCCTTTTTGCCTCTGAATCATCCCATCCATGGTTCGGTCTATCCGGACGGATCTTGGAGCCACCTTCCCATTAAATGTTAGATCTATTCGTACGGATCATGGTGCCATTCTTTTTGCCATTGAATCTTCCCATCCATGGTTCGGTTTATTTGAACGAATCTTGGTGCCACCTTCCCATCCAAGGTTCGATCTATTTGGACGGATCTTGGTGCCACCATTTTCACCTTTGAATCATCCCATCCAAGGCTCGGTCCATTCAGACGATCTTGGTGCCACTATCCCATCTAAGGATCGATCTATTCAGACGGATCTTGGTGCCACCCTTTGCGCCATTCAATCTTCCCATCCAAGGTTCGCACTATTCAGACGGATCCTGGTGCCACCTTCCCATCAAAGGTTCGATCTATTCGGACGGATCATGGAGCCACCCTTTTCGCCTTTGAATCTTCCCATCCATGGTTCGGTCAATTCAAACGGATCTTGGTGCCACCATCCCATCCAAGGTTTGATCTATTCGGACGGATCATGGTGCCAACCTTTCGCCTTTGAATCATCCCTTGCAAGGTGCACTCTATTCGGACGAATCTTGTTTCCATCTTCCCATCCATGGTTCGGTCTATTCGGATTGATCATGGTGCCACCTTCCCCTCCAAGGTTCGATCTATTTGAATGGATATTGGTGCAACCCTTTTCGCCTTTGAATCTTCCCATCTAAGGTTCAGTCTATTCAGACGAATCTTGGTGCCACCTTCCCATCCAAGGTTCGATCTATTCGGATGGATCTTGGTGCCATTCTTTTCACCTTTGAATCTTCCAATCCAAGGTTCGGTCTTTTTGGACGGATCATGGTGCCACCTTCCCATCCAAGGTTCGATCAATTCCGATGGATCTTGGAGCCATCCTCAAGATCCATCCGTTTCGCCTTTGAATCTTCCCATCAAAGGTTCGATCTATTCAGACGGATCTTGGTGCCACCCGTTTTGCCTTTGAATCTTCACATCCCAGGTTTAGTTTATTCGGACGGATCTTGGTGCCACCTTGCCATCCAAGTTCGATCCATTCAGATGGATCTTGGTGCCACCCTTTTCACCTTTGAATCTTCCCATCTAAGGTTTGTTCAATTCAGACGAATTTTGGTGCCACCTTCCCATCCACGGTTCGATCAATTCCGACGGATCTTGGTGCCACCCTTTTCGCCTTTGAATCTTCCCATCCAACATTCGGTCTATTCGGACGGATCTTGGTCCCACCGTCCCACCCAAGGTTCGATCTATTCTTACAGATCTTGGTGCCACCCTTTTCACCTTTGAATCTTCCCATCCAACATTAGGTCTATTCGAACGGATCTTGGTGCCACCATCCTATCCAAGGTTCGGTTTATTTGGACGGGTCTTGGTGCCACCTTCTGATTCAATGTTCGGTCTACTCAGACTGATCTTGGTGCCACCCATCTCACCGTTGAACCTTCCCGTTCGAGGTTAGCTATATTCGGACGAATCATGGTGCCACTTACCCATCCAAGGTTCGATCTATTCAGAAGGATCTCGGTGCCACCATTTTCGCCTTTGAATCATCCCAACCAAGGTTCGATTTACTCAGATGGATCTAGGTGCCACCTTCGCATCCATGGTTCGATCTATTCGGATAGATCTTGGTTCCTCCCTTTTCGCCTTTGAATCATCCCATCCAAGGTTTGGTTTATTCGGACGGATAATGGTCCCACCGTCCCATCCAAGGCTCGATCTATTCTGACGGATCTTGGTGCCACCCTATTTGCCTTTGAATCATCCCATCCAATGATCGGTTTATTCGGATGGATCATGATGCCACCTTCCCATCCAAGGTTCGACATATTCGGACGGATCTTGGTGCCATCCTTTTCGCCTTTGAATCATCCCATCCACCGTTCGGTCTATTCGGATGGATCATGGTGCACCTTCCCATCCAAGGCTTGATCTATTCTAACGGATATTGGTGCCACCCTTTTCGCCTTTGAATCTTCCAATCCAAGGTTTGGTATATTCAGAAGGATCTTGGTGCCACCGACCCGTCCAAGGTTCGATCTATTCGAACAGATCTTGGTGCCACCCTTTTCACCTTTGAATCTTGCCATCCAAGGTTTGGTCTATTTAGACGGATCTTGGTGCCATCATCCCATACAAACTTCGATCTATTTGGACGGATCTTGGTGCCACCCTTTTAGCCATTGTATCTTCCCATCTAAGGTTCGGCCTAATCGGGCGGATCTCGGTGCCTCCTTCCCATCCAAGGCTCGGTCTATTCGGATGGATCATGGTGCCACCCTTCTCGCCTTTGTATCTTCCCATCCATGGTTCGGTCCATTTGAACGAATCTTGGTGCCACCTTCCCATCCAAGGTTTGATCTATTCGGACGGATCATGGTGCCACCTTTTTCGCCTTTGAATCTTCCCATCCAACGCTCGGTCCAATCGGACGGATCTTGGTGCCACTTTCCCATACAAGGTTTGATCCAATCGGACGGATCCTGTTGCCACCCATTTCGCCATTGAATCTTCCCATCCTAGGTTCAACCAAATTGGATGGATCTTGGTGCCACCTTCCCATCCATGGTTTGATCTATTCGGATGGATCTTGGTGCCACCCTTTTCTCCTTTGAATCTTCCCATCCAAGGTTCGGTCTATTCGGATGGATCTTGGTGCCACCATCCCATCAACGGTTAGATCTATTCGGACGAATCATGGTGTCAACCATTTCTCCTTTGAATCTTCCCATCCAATGTTCGGTCTATTTGGATGGATCTTGTTGTGACCATCCATTCCAAGGATCGATCTATTCAGATGGATCTTGGTGCCACCCTTTTCGCCTTTGAATCTACCCATCCAAGGTTTGCTCTATTCGAATGTATCTTGGTGCCACCCTTTTTGCCTTTAAATATTCCCATCCAAGTATCGGTCTATTCGGACGGATCTAGGTGCCACCTTCCCATCCATGGTTCGATCAATTCAAACAGATCTTGGTGCAACCCATTTCGCCTTTGAATCTTCCCATCCAAGGTATGGTCTATTCGAACGTATCTTGGTGCCACCATCCCATGCAAGGTTTGATCTATTCGGATGGATCATGGTGCCACCTTCCCATCCAAGGTTTGATCTATTCTGACGGATTTTGGTGCCACCCTTTCCACCTTTGAATCTTCCAATCCAAGGTTTGGTCTATTCAGACGGATCTTGGTGCCACCGACCCGTCCAAGGTTCGATCTATTCAGACAGATCTTGGTGCCACCCTTTTCGCCTTTGAATATTGCCATCAATGGTTTGGTCTATTCAGACGGATCTTGGTGCCACCATCCTATACAATCTCCGATCTATTTGGACGGAACTTGGTGCCACCCTTTTAGCCTTTGAATCTTCCCATCCAAGGTTCGGCCTAATCGGACGGATCTTGGTGCCACCTTCCCATCCAAGGTTCGATCTATTCAGACGGATCTTGGTGCCACCGATTTCGCCTTTGAATCTTCCCATCCATGGTTTGGCTCATTCGGACAAATCTTGTTGCCACCTTCCCATCCAAGGTTCGATCTAATCGGACGGATCTTGGTGCCACCCTTTTCGCCTTTGAATCTTCCCATCCAAGGTTCTGTCTATTCGGATGGATCATGATGCCACCTTCCCATCCAACGATCGATCTATTCGGACGGATCTTGGTGCCATTTTCTCGACTTTGAATCTTCCCATCCAAGGTTCGGTCTATTCGGACGGATATTGGTGCCACCTTTTTCGCCTTTGAATCTTCCAATCCATGGTTCGGTCTATTCGGACGGATCATGGTGCCACCTTCCCATCCACGGTTCGATCTATTCGGACGGATCTTGGTGCTATTTTTTTCGACTTTAAATCTTCCCATCCAAGGTTCGGTCTATTCGGAAGGATCTTGGTGCCACCATTTTCGCCTTTGAATCTTCCCATCCAAGGTTCGGTGTATTCGGACGGATCATGGTCCCACTGTCCCATCCAAGGTTCGATCTATCCTAACGGATCTTGGTGCCACCCTTTTCACCTTTGAATCTTCCCATCCAAGGTTCGATCTATACGGATGTATCATGGTGCCAATTTCCCTTGCAAGGTTCGATCTATTCGGATGGAACCTGGTGCCACCCTATTCGCCATTGAATCTTCCCATCCATGGTTCTGTCTTTTTGGACGGATCTTGGTACCTCCTTCCAATCCAAGGTTCGATCTATTCGGACGGATCTAGGTGCCACCCTTTTCGCCTTTGAATATTCCCATCCATGGTTCGGTCTATTCGGATGAATCTTGGTGCCACCTTCTCATGCAAGGTTCGATCTATTCGAATGGATCTTGGTGCCACCCTTTTCACCTGTAATTATTCCCATCCAAGGTTTGCTCTAATTGGACGAATCTTGGTTCCGCCATCCCATCCAAGGTTTGATCTATTCGGACGGATCATGGAGCCACCCTTTTCGCCATTGAATCTTCCCATCCAAGGTTCGGTCTATAAAGACGGATCTTGGTGCCACCTTCCCGTCCATGGTTCGATCTATTCAGACAGATCTCGGTGCCACCATTTTCGCATATGAATCTTCCAATGCAAGGTTCACTGTATTCTGACGAATCTTGGTGCCATCTTCCCATCCAGGGTTCGGTTTATTTAGATGGATCTTGGTGCCACCTTCCCATCCAAGGTACGATCTATTTGGACGGATATTGGTGCCACCATTTTCGCCTTTGAATCTTCCCATCCATGGTTCGGTCTATTCGGACAGATCTTGGTGCCACCTTCCCACCCAAGGATCGATCTATTCGGACGGATCTTGGTGCCATTCCTTTCGACAATGAATCTTCCCATCCAAGGTTCGGCCTAGTCAGACGGATCTTGGTGCAACCTTCCCTTCCAAGGTTCGATCTATTCGAACGGATCTTTGTGCCACCCTTTTCGCCTTTGAATCTTCCCATTCATGGTTCTATCTATTCAGACGGATCTTGGTGCCACCAGTTTCACCTTTGAATATTCCCATCCTAGGTTCGGTCTATTAGGACGGATCTTGATGCCACCTTCCCATCCAATGTTTGATCTATTCAGATGGATCTTGGTTCCACCCTTTTCGCCTTGAATCTTCCTATCTATGGTTCTCTTGATTCGGACGAATCTTGGTGCCACCTTCCCATCCTAGGTTCGATCTATTCGGACGGATCATGGTGCCACCCTTTTCGCCATTGAATCTTCCCATTCAAGGTTCTATCTATTCGGACGGATCATGGACCAACCGTCCCATCCATTGTTCAATCTATTTGGACGGATCTTGGTGCCACCCTTTTCGCCATTGAATCTTCCCATCCATGGTTTTGTCTATTCAGACGAATCGTAGTGCCGCCTTCCCATCCAAGGTTCGATCTATTTAGACGGATCATGGTGCCACCCTTTTTGCCTTTGAATCTTCCCATCCATGGTTCTGACTATTCGAATGGATCAAGGTGCCACCTTCCCATCCAAGGTTCGATCTATTCGGACCGATCTTGGTGCCACACTTTTCGCCTTTGAATCTTCCCATCCATGGTTCGGTCTATTTAGACGAAGCTTGGTGCCACCTTCCCATCCATGGTTTGATCTATTCGTACAGATCTTGGTGCCACCCTATTCGCCTTTGAACCTTCCAATCCAAGGTTCGGTTTATTCGAACGGATCTTGGTGCCACCGACCCGTCCAAGGTTCGATCTATTCGGATAGATCTTGGTGCCACCCTTTTCGCCTTTGAATCTTGCCGTCCAAGGTTTGGTATATTCAGACGGACCTTGGTGCCACCATCCCATACAATCTTCGATCAATTTGGACGGATCTTGGTGCCACCCTCTTAGCCTTTGAATCTTCCCATCCAAGGTTTGGCGTAATCGGATGGATCTTGGTGCCACCTTCCCATCCATGGTTCGATCTATTCGAGCAGATATTGGTGCCACCCATGTCGCCTATGAATCTTGCCATCCATGGTTTGGTTCATTCGGACAAATCTTGGTGCCACCTTCCCATCCTAGGTTCGATCGAATCAGACAGATCTTGGTACCACCCTTTTCGCCTTTGAATCTTCCCATCCAAGGTTCGGTCTATTCGGATGGATCATGATGCCACCTTCCCATCCAACGTTCGATCTATTCAGACGGATCTTGGTGCCACTTTTTTCGGCTTTGAATCTTCCCATCCATGGTTCGGTCTATTCGGATGGATATTGGTGCCACCTTTTTTGCCTTTGAATCTTCCTATCCATGGTTCGGTCTATTCAGACGGATCTTGGTGCCACCTGTTAGAAATATTACATTAATTTTGATGATTATTCAATTATGCTTATTTTCATAAATATTATAACGTGAAAAAGATTTTAAGTGTCTTAGCATGAATTCAAAAATATATATACCGACATCAAGAGCGACAGACTGTTCCAGC
>JAMKQA010009105.1:0-14456 GCA_024699735.1 Posidonia australis | reverse complement strand
AAAAAAAATCAGGATTAAATACTGACCTAACCTTCGAGGGATCCACCCAGGCATCAGTTGCTGCCTATTATATTCAACTATTATTTCACTGTCATCTATGTAGGAATGGTGTGCATCCTGCACACAAGAGAAACAGTTGGGTATGTTGAGGAATAGCAATAAGGAAGTTCCTTCTGAAAGAGAGATTCAAAGAAAAAAGCATCGCATTTCTCATTCTTGATTTCCAGGTTGGAGATCCTGTAGTCAGCGAAGACGACGTCTTTGTGGAACTGCACGATGCACCGGACCCCGTCCCCGCCGCCGAGGTTGTGGAGGAACATGGCGTGGTCTCTCGTCAGGGCCGAGAGGGGGCGGTGGAGGTGGTGGTGAGGGTGCGAAGTTGAAGAGACGAGAGGGGACGGTGGAGGTGGTGGTGAGAGAGGAGAGGAGAGTGAAGAGACGAGAGGGCAGTGGTTGAGAAAGAAGGCGAGTGTTTATAATTTTAGGGTAATATTGCGAGGACTATTGCGAAGACATGTCCTCGTAAAGTCCTTGCTAATATATTGCGAGGACATGTCCTCGCAATGTGCTCGTTATAAGTTCTCGTAAAATCTGATTTTTCTAGTAGTACTCAGAGAACTTGGAAGGCAACTGGAAGGTGGTGGCTAAGAAGAAAGCCTATTCCCTTAGGGTAAGCTTCTGCCGCTCGTCGGGGCTATGCTTTAACTGTGGCCTTTGAGGACATCTAAGAAAATTCTATAAGTTTTTAGGAGCTTGTTTTAAGTGCAAATCTCCTACTCATTCTGTAGCATTATGTAAATTTTTTCAAGCCTCTTTAGCCTCCATTCCACTTACTCATAGTATGGCTGGTCTTTCCCCCCACAACCCCACTTTCTTACCCCCTTCTGATGCTATGTGTGACCAATATCAATCCTTGTCATGTAGTGCCATAGTCACCTCCCATTCCCTTAATCTCATTAGGGAGTCACTAGCAGATCATATTAGGGCTTGCTGGCCCTGTGCCTCTGAAGTGGAGGTTTAGATTTTTCCTCTTGGAAAATATTTATTGGTTTTCCCTTCAACCAAAGCTAGAAATGATAACCTTAACATGTATGGATCATCTCTTCAGATGATATCTGCCTCCTTCATCCCCTGGTCCTCCAACTCTAATGCGGTATTCACTCTGAAGGAAGAAGGGGTATGGATTAGACTTGAAGGAATACCTCACCATCTTTGGAATGTAGACATATTCCACTATATGATTTCTGGTTTTGCTGAGTTACTGGAAGTTGATCTATCCATTTAGTTTGCGAAATTCCTTGGGTACTCTGGAGTCAGGATTGGGATCCACCTGGGAAAAGACATCCCTGATTGTAGATTTTTTGCTTTTGGAAATATTGTTTATCCTTTCAAATTTAGGCGTAGTTGGGACATATGTTCCTCTAGTGTTCCAACTTCTAAAACTCTCCCTGCTTGGCCCACTAATCCCACTCCAGCACCAACTGGACCCAGTGGCCTTCATCCTATCTGCAAACCTTTTAAAAATAACAAAGGATGGAGAGGAGGCAAAGGTAATAAGAACTCTAGAAATGGTAAAAATGTATAGACAAGACCTACTAGCCTTAACACACATCCTACTGCTAATACAACTGGCATTCTTCCTACTCCCACTCCTCCTTCTTCTGGGGGAGGTCACAATTATTCAACCTACCTATCCACTCAATCACCTCCAATCGACTCTTCTCATGCTGTGGATGAAACATCCAAATTTGTGGAGGCTGAAATTAGAGTAAGGAATTTATCAATGGTCAAATTCAAAAAAGTGCTGGTTGTATATGATTGTCTGGAGAAGGATGATCTTGGAGGCTCAACTGAAGTTGCTTTTGAATCCCACCCACCAATCTCCATTCATGCCCTAGGTAATAATGAATCTTCTATTGCTACAAATTCTATTTAGTATGAAAATTCTTCATTAAACAATACTGTTTTATTACCTGATTCAGAATCTACTAGTTCTGATACTGAGGATAACTTTAATTATCTATTGAATGATGTTCTCACTTGGGACTCATATGATCATTTTAAAAACTTTTGTGGGAAATTGGGTATTTCTCTAAATAATCCATAAGAGGTTAAGAATTTCTTTGATTCTATCAGAGAGGATCAGGAATTAGCACATATCAATATGAATAATGATTCTTATTTAGTTGAGAACTTTGCTTCTCTTTGTATGTTTTCCCAAGATAAATGATTATCTCTGTCTGGAATATTAGAGGACTGGGTTCTAGTGGAAAAAAAGAGCTATTCGTAACTTAGTTAGATCAAATAAAAGTAACATACTTATAATTAATGAAACTAAGTTAGAATCATTTTCCGTAAGCCTTCTCAAAACTCTAGGAGGAGGCCTACTAAATCAATGGTCCTTTCTCCCATCACCAGGGCCATCTAGGGGAATTCTCATTGGATGGGATGATAGAATTTATAAATTATGTAATACCATAGTTGTCACCTACAATCTTACTTTGAAATTGGAAAATTATTCTGATGGTTATGAATGGTGGCTCACAGGAGTTTATGGACCCTGTGATTCCAGATTGAAAATTGAATTTATTGAGGAATTAAATTCCCTCAGTAAAATGGTTAACCCTAATTAGGTTATAAGGGGAGATTTTAATTTAATTAGATATTCACATGAACACTCCGTTAGGTGTGGCATAACATCTAATATGAAAATTTTCATTGATTTTATTGAAAATAACTGTTTAGTGGATATGTCTTTTAATAATTGCAGATATACTGGCCTAATCTTCAAGCCCAGTCTACTATGGTCAGATTAGATAGATTTCTTATATCTTCTGATTGGTCAAACAAATATCCCAACTCTTATTGTCTGGGAAAGACCAGGGTGGTTTCTGATCATATATCCATCATTCTTAATACCATTCCCATAGACTAGGGTCCCATACCATTTAAATTCTACAAATCCTGATTTCATATTGAAAGATTCTCTTCTTTCATAGAGAACTGTTGGCAAAGGTCCTCTAATATATGTGTTTCTCCATCCTCTGTAATTAAATTTGCATACAGGCTTAAATATATAAAAAAACAAATCAAAAGTTGGATTGGACTAATAAGGGAGGAAAGAAAAAATAGACTATTATCTATTGAATCCAGATTTCTCACATCCACTCCCTAGCTGAATCTTCTATGATTCAAGAGGACCTATTGACTAAAAAGAGAGAATTTAAAGCTGAACATCATATATTGCTTCAAGAACAAGAAGTCTATTGGAAACAGAAATCTAGAATTCATTGGCTTAAGGAAGGTGATCTAAATACAACATTCTTCCATAATATGGTAAAATGTCGTAGGAGAATAAATGCCATTTATTCCCTAAATATTAGGGATAATTTGATATATTCTTTAGCCATAATCTACAAAGAAATAGAAAATCACTTTACCTGGCAATTCAATAAGCCTAAAAGGAACATTCCCCCTTTGGACTGGGACATCTTGATCCCTACAAAAATTTTGAATCCAGAGGCTCTGGAAGAGGAATTTTCTTTGGAAGAAATACAAAAAAATATAGGTCTATTGCCTGGTGATAAGGCCTTAGGCTCAGATGGTTTTCCACTATGCTTTTTTCAACAGTTTTGGGATTCCATTAAGTTTGACATTCTAGATGTTTTTAAATACCTTCATGCTACCTCTGATATTGACTATCTAGAACCTATTAATCAGACCTTTATCACCCTAATACCTAAAATGGAGGGTGCACAATACATAAAAGATTATAGACCTATTAGTTTAGTAAATAGTCTATATAAAATTATTACTAAGACTCTAGCATCTAGATTCACACCTATTCTTAACAAAATTATTGATAATTCTCAATGCGCTTTTCTCTCGGAAAGGTACATTGGAGATTGTTTCCTGGTTGTCCAAGAAACATTGCATTACATGAAAGTGGCTGGAATCACTGGGTATATTCTAAAACTAGACTTTGAGAAAGCCTTTGATAATATCAATTGGGATTTTTTATTGGATTCCCTTCAAGGTCGAGGATGTGGAGCTAAATGGATTGCTTAGATTAGGATGTGCATTATACATGCTAGATTTTCAATTCTAGTAAATGACTCTCCTAAGGGATACTTGAAAGTCTCAAATGGTTTGAAACAGGGAGACCCACTATCTCCAATTCTTTTCATTGTTGCTACACGTATCTTGAACAGGATGCTAACCCTTGCTATTGAGAATAATATTATTTCTGGAATACAGTTCCTAAATGGAGGGCCTAACATATTAAATATCCAATATGTAGATGACACTATTTTATTTCTATCTGCAAGTGAGGAAAATATAATGAACATAAAAAGAATATTGTGTTGTTTTCAATTCTGCGCTGGATTAAAAATTAACTTTCATAAGTCTTCTCTCACTGGTATTGGAGTGTCAGACAATTTTACCCCTAGATCCTCTCACATCCTTGGATGTACTATTACTGTCTTGCCAATCAAATACCTGAGATTACCTTTACACTTCAGGAAAGCTAACTTCAATAACTGGTCCCTAGTGATTGAGGAAATTTCAAAAGAAGGCAAAACAATTATCCTTAGGGGGAAGATTAACTTTTGGCCATTCCTACATAATATCTCTCGGTTCTTCATCTTCCCATTAAGGTGGAGAAAGTTATTGACAAACTAAGATGCAGATTTCTCTGGAAATCTTATTCATCTTCAACTACTTCCTGTCATTTGGCTAAGTGGACATTTATCTATAGACCAAAAACTCAAAAAGGTTGGGACATTATAAATATCAAATGCTTCAACCTGACATTACAAACTAAGTTGCTATGGCAACTATTATCTAATTCTTACACCTTAAAATGGAAAGAAATAATAAAAGCTAGGTATTTATCAAGAACATGGCCTAGTGCTCTTTTAAAACATTAGCTGGTAGATCTTCTCCTCTATGGCAAGAAATCAAAGGTTGTTTTGATATTGTCAATTGTTTTTCCTCCATTCAAGTTAAAAATGGAAATAGCACAATTCTCTGGGAAAATAGATGGTAGAATGGGGAAAAACTTAGAGATGTCTTACCTGATCTATTTAAACTTGCAAAATACAAAAAAGCTTCGATTTAAAAAACATTAGAGATCTTCAGATCAGACTTTGACAGATTGTTTTCTAGCCCCATGACATATATTAATTATGCATCTATTTAGGATCAGCTTGATTACTTAATGGAAATCTTAAAAAATACTCACTTAATTCCTGAAGATGATACTATGGTTTGGAACCCAACCAATGAGAATTTTATTGTGAAATCCTGTTATAAAATATTGAATGATGGAAGGCTCAGATTTCAATTTTCTGAGGCAATTTGGAATAGTTGGGTTCCTATCAAAGTTAAACTTTTTTCTTGTTTGGTTCTCTTCAATAAAGTACTGACTAAAGACAATCTCTGTAAAAGAAGATGGAATCGCTCTGACATATGTATATTTTGCAATAGGCATAGGGAAACAAATAATCATTTATTTATTCATTGTTTTTTTGTTAGTACTATTTGGAATGCTTTCATTCTTGACTCTATATATCCTGTAATATTCACAACTGCAGATTTATTCACACTTCCACCTGCACTAAAATTTGATATCCCTCTAAAAGGTTGCTATACCTTTATTCAAATTATGCTGTGGACAATATAGAAGGAATGTAATAATAGAATATTCAGGGGAAAGAGTAAAAACCCTAATATGATTATTAATGATATTATTTCTTTTATTCAATGTTGGATAGAATGTTTGGGTACAGGCTTTGAAAAAGAAGAAATCCTCCACTCAGTATCATCTTTCCAGCAAAATAGAGAATTAGAGCAAGCACAATCAGCTCCACACATTTCCAGGCCAGTGATGGATAATAGCCAGCCTTCTCTAGCTTCTGCAGATGATAATCTTATGCAATGATTAATGTTCTGTTAATCGAACTAAAAACAATATGATATTGTCACTGAAAATTTTTGTTTAGCCTATTGAATGGAGGCTATTTTGGCAAGAACAAATGATTTTGCAAGGCTTGTATTTTTGATACAATCTGTATTTTGATACTGTTCATCTCTTGGTAATGGTTATATAACCAAGAGAAATATTAATACTAACTTGCCGATTACAAAAAAAACTAATGCCACCGCGAAGGGGATAAATGGGATCAGTATTTTGAAGTGGATCGGTCAAAACGTTGCATCTACCACAAATAACTATTACCTTTCCATTAGTAGAAAAACGTCATGTTACTGGTTTCCTGCTTGCTCAACACCCATTTCTTGGCACTATTTCATTCAAAACAACCTTGAAGAATTGATGGCATACACTGATACACATGCAGATGGTAATACACCCTTCGTTAGAAGGTAACTAATGTTCTCATCTTCCAAGAATTCTACTACACGATCATCATATACTAGCGACACATGCTGGGAGAACTCGCCGTCTTCTATCTGGCAATAACTAATCCAAATTTTACCTAGATAATTCCAACTTCTACCCACCTGTGTATCCATTAAGTAGTTCTGACCTATAACACGTATATGTTGGCTTCAAAGAAGTAATGTTTCCATTCAGCTTTGTTCCAATGTTCACCAGACTCTCCCATCAGAGGAACAATATTCTCCTTTTCATATCCACTACATTAATGTGCGATATTGCTCACCATCAAAGCCGTATACTCTTGGCCAATCTTTTCTTTTGAGCCGCTGAGACATGCGTGAATCACATCGTAAGTTATGTAATAAGCTCGAAGTGTACTTCTGTTCCTCCCAATCGGCCATACATAGGACATTAGGACGTAATGGCTCCTTCGAGAACCTCATCCTTCCATCTTTTCTACATCATTTTGGCATTTTGTCTCCCGTACGTCGATCTCTTCTTCTATCAATGAAAGAGAGTACTTTCATGCCCTGTTCTTCTCACCCATCAATCGATGGTTTTCCCCTGGTGATCCCAACAGATTCATGCCTCCGCCTCCAGCAGATGTTGCCGGCACCAGACACTGCAAGCTTCTGGCCGCCGATAACTGGAATCCTTTCACCACCATACTCATTGCGTAAATTTCTACCACTACCACTACCACCAATACCATCAGTACCGCCACTGCCATTACTGTCTCCATTGCCACCAGTGCCGTGAGTACCACCATTACCATTTTGTGGGTTTTCAACACCACCACCGAAAGCACCACCCCTCATCGCCACCACCTTTGACAGAAAGCTACCCACCACCACCACCTACCCAAGCTCCGCCCCTGCCCAACCACTCACCACCTCCTTTAATGCACTTCTCGTTGCCGCCACCACCAAGGCGTAGATACTATCGTTCACCACCATCTCTACGTCAAAGGAACCAATTGCTGCCACCATCAACGCATGGACACCCCTATCAACTCCAACAGATCATTCTCTACCACCAGTTCACCACTACCTTCAAACTCGCCACCTGCGGCCCAATCTGCTCCATTGTCATCACCACCAGCTTCACATTATTCACCTCCATCACCACCAGTTGTCCATCATCGACGTACACCAACTCGCGTGCCTTCACCTTCCACATCATCACCACCAGTAACTCATTCCGCTCCTCCCTCACGTGTTGCCCAGTCTCGTCCTCCACCCACCACCACCACCACCACCACCACCAGTTTCACATTATTCTCCTGTGTCACCACTAGTTTCCCATCATCGACATGCACCTATTCTGACTTCTCCTCCTGTGATAATATCATCGCAAGTAGCCCATTCCCCCCTATCGGCATCACCACCACACGTTACCCAGTCTCCTCCATCTGTAGAGATACTATAGTATATACGTATATTATAACGTTTCTAGTATCTTCCGCTACCTTTTCTAGATGCTTCTTCTGTTACATACAAATACCAGCTGTAAACCCATTTCCTTAATGAATAAAACAGTGGCAGTCACACGTCTCCCATCTTTTATCCTGCCTTCTTCCTTTCTACATTGTATTATTCGCTAGGTTTCTTGATTTCTTTTCTCTTTGGGATCTCTTCCATGGCCGATGGTGCCTCTCTAGCTTCTCCTCTTCAATCTCCAAATTTGAAATATTCAGACTGATGGTGGCATTGAGTTTATGAATAATCAATTTCAATATTTTCTTAAGCTACATGGCATCTATCACAAACTCTCATGTCCATACATTGCTGCTCAAAATGGCGTAGTCGAGAGAAAACATAGACATCTCTCTAAAATGGGACAATGCTTGCTTTTTTAGTCCCGATTGGCTGCTACATTCTGGTTGTATGCCTTTCAACATGTCGTTCACCTCATTAATCGTCTCCCCACTTCAATTGTCAAACAATGTAGTCCCTATGAATGTCTCTATCAGAAGGTTCTTGACTATCTTGTTCTCAGAACCTTTGGTTGTGCCTGTTATCCTCTTCTTCAAGGTCCAACACAACACAAACTCAAACCCAAATCTGAATTATGTGTCTTCATTGCGTATTTAAGTCACTACAAAGGTTAGCAATGCTTGGTTCCTCGATCTGAACGTGTGCTTATCTCCAGACATGTTACCTTTGATGAGACTTTATTCCCTTATCCTACTCTTATTTCTCATCCCTCTTCACCTTCAGAGACCCCTGTTTTATTTCATTTACCCTCTTGTATTCTCACTGAATCTCATATTTTGCCCAAGTCCTCTCATTTTACACTACCTATCAGCCACATTGCTCCTAGTAATTCTCCTCCACCCTTGGCATCCATTCCTTCTACACCTGTTGCTACCAGTCCCCCCACTCATTCTGATTCTAATCTCCCTTCCTTCTACTCCTCTACACCTCTCAGAAAGTATCGTAACATATCTTCCATCCTTCATCATACTTCACCTCATCCTCTACCTTCAGTACTTGCTGCTGACATTCATGATACTTTTCTTCATGAACCCAAAGCATATATTGAAGCTAGGCGCTATCCTCATTGGAGGGCTGCCATGGATGAAGAATTTATTGCTCTCCAACGTAATCATACGTGGACTTTGGTTCCTCCTTCAGTCTCACAAAATTTAGTTTGATGTCGATGGGTTTTTCGCATCAAAAAGATAGCTGATGGCAAGATAGATCGCTACAAAGTCAGGCTTGTTGCTAAAGGGTATTATCAGAAAGAATGTATTGATTTTGATCAAACGTTTAGCTCAATTGTCAAACACACCATCATTAGGCTTATCTTGTGCTTAGCAGCAACACTGGGGTGGTCTCTCCAACAGGATGTTCGTAGTGCTTTCCTCCAAGGACATTTGAATGAAGATGTTTTCATACAACAACCTCCTGGTTTTCATGATCCATTAAAGCCACATTATGTTCGCAAGCTTCACAGAGCCCTCTATGGCTTAAAGCAAGCTCCTCGTGCCTGGTTCCATAGTCTTTAGGCGTTTCTTCTCTCCAATGAGTTCATCAGTAGTCACTTTGACTCTTCCTCATTCATTAGACATTCTGGGCATCATCTTCTATGGGTTCTTGTTTTTGTAGATAATTTGATCGTCATTGGCTCTTCCTTTGAGCAAATAACTTAGTTTATTGATGCCCTCTACACTCAGTTTGATTGCTGCAAGCTCGGCTCGCTAGGTTACTTTCTTGGCATGGTGGTCTCTCAGACATCCTCTGTTTTATCCATTTCTCAAGCTTGTTATGCCACTAATCTTTTGCAGCAATTCAACATGACTTTGAGCAAACCAAGTCCCACCCCTATGGTAGTTGGAGGTGTCTCTCGACATAAGCTATCTTCCAAGCATCTTGAGAATCTCACTGAATACCGCAGTATGGTCAAAGGTCCCTTATATCTCACATTATCACGTCCTGACATTGTTTATTCTGTTAGTGTTGTTGTGCAACACCTCCAAGCTCCGACTATCGCAAGTAGTCAAGCACATATTTCGCTATATCAAGGGCACTTTTACTCAATCACTATGGTTTCATGTTCCTCACCATTAGACTCCTTTGATTCTCATTGCTTATATAGAGGCTAATTGGGCTGGGGATCTTGTTGATCATTGCTCCATCACTGGTGCTTGCATCTACTTGAACGACAACCCAATCTCGTGGATAGCAAAGAAATAGGCAAACTTTTTCTCGTTCAAGTGCTGAGTCGGAATATCAAGCCATTGCCAACACCACCGTTGAGGTTTGGTGGCTTTGTTATCTATTGTATGAGCTCCATCTTCATCTTCACTCACCGTCGCTTCTCATGTGTGACAATCTTTCTGTCGTTCATCTCAGCAAGAATCTTGTCTTTCATGCTCCTACTCGGCACATAGAGCTTAACTATCATTTTGTTCGTGAATTGTTAGCACATGGTGCTCTTCGTTTACTACACATTTCTACTTCTCAACAGATAGCAGATGGGTTTACTAAACCATTACCAAGTGAACGTCATAGTTGGTTTTGCTCTAAGCTATGTCTTCAACATCTTTAGCCATGCTTGAGGGGGCATGTAGAGATACTGTAGTATATACATATATTACTAGATGCTTCTTTTGTTACATTTCTCTGTTGCAATAAATACTAGCTGTAAACCCTTTTCCTTAATGAATGAAACACTGGCCTGCACATGTCTCCCATCTTTTCTCCTGCCTTCTTCCTTTCTACACCATCACCGTCACATCTCCACCAGCAACATGCACTAGCCCATGCATCATTTCATGGATCACCACCACCACCAACAGCCCTATCTACTCCATCAACATCACCACTAGCTACCTCGTCTCCTCCATCCCCACCACTAGCTCTGACTTGGTTACCTAGAATTGCCCATCATCGTCATAGGCCAATTCCAGGATCACCACCACTTGCCCATTCTTCTCCTTCATCAACACCATTTGTCATCATCACCACCAGATCCTCATAATTTTCCTCCACTTGTTCATCATTGACATGAACCAACACAAACATCTCCATCCCTTATACCAGTGAAACCAATTGAGCATTCCCCTCCACAACCGACAACATTTTCCCAATCTCCTCCCCCACCAACATCACTAGTTTCACATTATTCACCTCCTTCAAGACTAGCTTTCCATCATCAACATGTACGAATTCAGGTGACTCCATCTCTAGCACCAGCAAAACTTGCCAATTCTCTACCTCCACCAATTATTGCCCAATCTTCTTCACCATCACCACCATTAGTTGCACATTCTCCACCATTGTCACCGCCATCTGCCCATTCTTAACATCCACCATTTGAGAAATCTCCTTGTCCATCACAACCAACTACATCTTTTCCTCCATCACCACCACCACATGTCATTTAATTTCGTTCTGCAACTTCTGTGACCTCTGTGCATTTGGCTTGTGCATTTGAACCATGCGATTTGTGAGCCCGTTGGTATTGCAAATTTTGGGTCTTATGGGGTCAAAATGTTGTTAACCGTGAGTGGTGGATTAGTATCCTACTTAGCGTCATTTTGGTGGTTGAAATTGATAAGGGAATTATTTTTGAATAAATATTTTGATTAAGATTTATGAATGATAATGGAATTTAGCATGAATGAGTGGAGTTAGGTGTTCTATGATATTCTTGATTTAATTGGATCTTAATGATCATTAGAGTTAAGCTTTGGAAGTGATTTATAATGATAATTAGACTCTTGCATAAGTAGAATGCAAGCACTTAAGTTGGAACAAGTGTTATGTCATTTGCATGAGAGTGTGCTGGTGGTAGTGTGTGTGATGCATGTGGATTTATGCATATGAATTTTTATGGTCAAAACATGGGTTTGCCAAGCTCTTTTAGTTTCACATTTCTATGCCAATCTAGGCATATCTGAATTTTTAGGAGTCATATGTTTTAGGTATCCTCATTTTATGCACTGGTTTCCCCTTCTCTTGGCCCACTAGCACTGGTGCCCCCAAATGCCACCACCCCATCCTCCTCTTATCACCTCTCGCACCTGCCATCTCTATTGCACTCACCTATTGTCCTAGCTTTCTCAAAGTTGGCTTGACAAGAAGGGACAGGCAGGGCTATGGGTAGAGAGCACATCATGCGTGGGGGAGAGTACTGTGCTCCCTTTGACCAAGGCTTTACTTAGTTTCCACACACACCAGAGACACAACGAGTCAGAACACCACTTAAACCAGGGAAACCAATACCACATAGCCACACAGAGAGAGAAACACACACATTGGGTTAGCAACACATTGATTATCCATTAATAAACTACATTACACAAATATTACAAATATTCCATGATATATAATAATCCTCGATAATCGGGTATAGGTGTTACAACCTACCCCCTTAAAAGAATTTCATCCTCGAAATTCACTTCTAGTAGAACAAATGGGAGTACCACATCTAGATGTCAACCTCACGCTCTCAAGTAACCTCTTTTATGCCATGGTGCTACTACTAAACTAGCACCAAAGGGATGATTTTGTTTTTGAGGACTTGTTCTTTCCTGTCTAGTATTTATACTGCATCTTCTATTATAAACAAGTTCTCCTAGAGCTCCTCTAACTGCATCGGTATCACTTGGGACACGTCAGCCAAACACCTCATCAACATGGATACATGGAAGACGCTGCGCACACTGGCAAGCTTTAGAGGCAAATCCAACTTGTATGCTACTTCGCCAACTCTCTTGGTAATCTGGTATGGTCAAATGTAGAGGAGACTCAACTTGCCTTGCTTCCCAAATCATGCTACTCCCTTGGTTGGTGATACTTTCAGGAAAACAATGTCTTTTATTTTGAATTCTGAGGGTCTCTGTCTTCTATCTACATAGCTCTTTTGCCTGCTTTGTACCGCCAGCATTCTCTTCTTGATCAGGTCCACCTTGCCCTCCTACTGCTGTACAATCTTAAGGCCAACAAGCTACCTCTCGCCCACCTTGCTCCAACAAGTGGAGGTCCTGCAGGGTTTGTCATACAATGCCTTATACGACGCTATCCTAATACTAGCGTGATAATTGTTGTTATAAGTAAATTCGATCAAAGGCAAATGATCCTCCTAGCTATCATCAAAGTCTAAGATGTAGGCCCGCGGCAAATTCTCTAGTGTTTGAATTGCCCTTTGTCTGTTTATCTGTTTGGGGGTGAAAAGTAGTGCTAAAATTCAATACTATATCAGATACTATAGGTACTAAGACACCTATAGGTACTAAGCTCCCCAAAACCAAGTGCCCAAAATCAAGTGCCTCCTGCAATGCTCCCCAAAACCTCGAGGTAAACCGTGTCTCTATCAGATACTATAGGTACTACGACACCATGCAGCCGAACAATGTTTGCCACGTATAACTCTGCTAGTCGAGTCAAAGGAAGATTTAGCCTCATAGGTAGGAAGTGTGTCGATTTTGTAAGACGGTCCACAATTACCCAGACTGTATCATTCTTTCTCCTGATTTTGGGCAATCCAGTAACAAAATCCATCGACACATGCTCCCACTTCCAAATTGGAATGTCTAGAGGTTGCAGAGTTCTTCTGGGCTTCTGATGCTTAAACTTTACCATCTAGCACGTTGGACACCTCACTATATACTCAACAATCTCTCTCTTCATCTCAGGTCACTAGAAATTTCTTTTCAAGTCCTTGTACATCTTGGTGCTTCCTAGATGAATAGTGTAGCTAGAGTGGTGGGCTTTATTAAGCAGTCTTTGTTTCACCTCATCTATTTGAGGCACATACAGTCGTAGGTCATATCTGAGTTCTCCGTCCACACCAATAAAGAAATGAGACATCTCTTTCGCCTCAAGCTTTTGCCAAATATCCCTCACAAAGGGATCCAATTGCTGAGCTGCAATAATGTTTTCCATCATCCTTGAGCGGAGAGACAAATTAGTCATCAAGGTTCTAGCAGATCCCTGAGACTGCCTCTGTGGTCTGTACTCAACCAAATTCTTAAGCAACTGTCATTCCTTAATCATCAGGCTGGCCATGACATGAGTGTGCCTACTCAGAGCATCTGCGACCACATTTTCTTTTCCCGAGTGATATGTTAAGATGAATTTATAATCCTTGATATATTCCACCCATCTTCTCTGTCTCAGGTTCAAATCTTTCTATGTGAAGATATACTTCAGGCTTCTGTGATCTGTGAACACCTCAAACTGTTCGCCATACAAGTAATGCCTCCAAATCTTCAAGGCAAACACAACAACGACCATCTCCAGGTTGTGAATGGGATAATTCTTCTCATGATTCTTTAATTGGCGTCACGCATACACCACCATCCTATCGTGCTGCATTAGAACACATCCCAAGCTGGTCCCACAAGCGTCACTATAGAAATTGAAACTACCACTCCCAAATGGTAAAGTCAACACTAGGACTATGTAACATCAGGGCCTGATTATCCATTTTTATAATAAACCATGTATTATTTGTAATATTGTGTTTAATGGTTTATTAATGGATAATCTGTTGTTTCTTGGCTGTGTGTGGTTGTGGGTGGTTTTCTGTGCATCAGGTTGTG
>JAMKQA010009101.1:0-12487 GCA_024699735.1 Posidonia australis | reverse complement strand
AGACTAGATTCCTAGTCAGAGGACCAGGGGCCATCTTAAATAAGGTTTCCTCATACTGCTCATCCTTATGGAGACATGTTAAAAAGAGTTTTAATTTCTTCTCCTGTTTTTCTAAGGCATTAATGGGCAAAGGGTCAAATTGTCTGTTTTGGAAACAAATCTGGCACAAAGATAAGCCATTAACCTCATTATTTCCTGAGTTATATGCTATTGCTAGATACAGGAAAGCTTCAGTTAAGCAGACAATGCATTTGTTCCACAGTGACTTCCATAAACTGTTTTTACCATATTATGGTGAGGAACATAATCTGATTCAGATCCAGTTAGAAGGGTTTGTCAATATTTTGCAATCCCTTTCTCTTAATGATTTAGAGGATGAATATCAATGGACTCCCTCCAGATCTTTTTCTGTGAAAGATGCATATGCTCTGCTTAATGATGGTGGATTACGTAATGTTTTTCTACATAGTATTTGGTATAGCCATTCTCCTCTAAAGGTGAAGTTATTTGCGTGGTTAGTAATTCAAAACAAAAACCTAACTAAAGAAAATTTATTGAAAAGAGACTGGAATGGCTCTCCTCTATGCACATTTTGTTCAGTTAGTGTGGAGAATAACTCCCATCTCTTCCTTAACTGTAGTTTTGCTAGAAAGATTTGGAGTTTCTTTGTAAACTCTTAATTATTTCCTGATTTTTTTTCTGTCCCAGATCTTTTCTTGCTTCTCCTGACCTTAAGCAGTACTTGCCTTTCAAAGGATGGGCAATGCTTCTTCAAATCATCCTCTGGATGATTTGGAGGGAGAGAAATAATAGAATTTTTTGAGATCAATGCAAGTCACTTGAAGAAGTTTTCTCTGATATATTATTCTGGATGTCATTTTGGGTTAATAATCTCATTTCAGGTTTTGAAAAAGAGGAATTGCAACACTTTGTTGCAGTCATGACTCCACAGCCTGTGGCATCTCCTTCTCGTCCTCCTACTCTGGCACCATCAGGAGAGGCTGCCCAGGAAAATTTGTCTCAATGACCAGTTGTGCAGATCCTTCTGTTTGACTCTATTTTGGACTTATACTTGTCTGTACCATTTTTTGATTCTGGACATTTGATAGGAAAGACAGAACATGCTGCACCATTTTGATTCATTTTTGGTGGCCTATGTGCCCATACTGGTGTAATACTTAGTGGAACTTTGTATTTCTTATCTGACATTAAGGCCGAAGAAATATATACCTATCTCAACTTTTAACAAAAAAAAAAAATGCTGAGAACCACAATAGGGATGGAAACATCATTGCTCCTAAGAGCCTGCCTTTTCATGTTGAACTAAAAAGAACTTTCAATAAAAGAAAAGAGAAAGTTCCAAATTTCCTTCCTGATTAGTGCTATTTTCACCTTGTTGAATCGATGGAAGGAGTTTTGAAGGGGAAGATGTTGCGTTTCTTGCACCTAGTGTCTCTTTCAGGTGTGTCCTCGACAACAAGCCTAGTGAGGAGGGACTCCTTGTCCCACTTGGCTAATGCAACGATGGATTGGAACCTAGGGTTGAGGATGCTGTGTGTGTCCTGAGATATATGGTTGGTCGTCTTTGATGGGTTGAAATTGGTCTTTGGGCTTGCCCGTATTGTGGAGGACAAACGGGTCAGAGGAAGGGCATGGATGAAAAACAACGTCGGATGAGGAAGTGGTCTGTAGAAGGAAGGGCCCGAATCAAGGATGACTACTAGGACGAGTTTAGGAGAATGGGGTCGCATCGAGTTTTTGATTTTTGTTGATTTTCAGTGGAATGGAAATCAAATTTCTTACCTAAAAAGAATGGAATTCTCATGTTCAATGAAAATTTGATTCCCAAAAGAATGATTATTTCTAAGTTATTTTTATATCAAACATTAGAATTCCATTCTGATATACTTTTTTTTATTCCATTTTGATCCTCATTTCAACCTACCAAACAAAGCTGAAAATCAAGACTTTAATTGAAAATTTAGAGTATGGTTATTATCTTTGAAATGAAATCCTAATGATTGGAGTACAAATGTTATATTATGAGGATCTTTGGTGAATTTACCTACATACCCTAAGGAAAAACAAATAAGGGAGGAACATTTTTTTTTTTTGTTACACTCTAAATCGACTACAAATGAGAAGAATTCCATCCAACTCTCACTAAATGATGAAACTTAAATATACAGACTAGAATCTCAAGTGTTAAAATCTTGTATAAAGTTTAGTATCCCTATGTCAGAATTCTTTAGAATATTTCTAAAATTTCACAAGTACATAATTAAAATTATTTCAAATACGTGCAAATGTTTGTATTTATGAATTTGATGTTGTATTACGTGAAAAATAATTACACTAGACCAACCATTTTGCAAGCTTCACCTCTCTATATCTATATATATAGATGCTTAAATATATGTGAGGGTCTCCTTAATTTTTCTCCTCAAAAACTCTACTTTGTGGTTTAAAACACCTCTGAAAACAGATAGGCACTCACATCTTACAACTATAAGGCAAATAATCTCCCTTTTGATATCAATCTCGAGTACATGCTATGGCTCCACGGTGGTGGTCGATTGAACAATGGCGAATAAAGGTGTTCTTTCCGTTTTCTTTCTAATCTCCATGGCGGTGATGGCCACAACAGTGTCGGCTGATCGCCACCTCAAGGAGAAAAAAGATTATATGCCTCTTCCCGGGTGGTTCCATTCGTCCTATCCTCTTCCCGGGTGGTTCCACAACAGTGTCGGCCTATCCTCGTCCTTGCGACAATATTAACAAATGTATTCGTGGATGAAACAAGGGGCTGTCTATGGCACTTGGATGTTAGAACCTTTTGTCGTACGTATTTCAACCTCCTCCTTGACGACCACCACCTTCACCTCCTCCACTGGTGGATGACCAGGTCTCCATCCAAAGGACTCTCGTAGTCATCTATGTATGTCTCTGTGTTATTAAATTTGTTCCAGGCCGTGTCATCAATGAAATATCATTCATCTTTTTGTTATTGGGAAAGAAATAGCTGCATGAAAATGAGAATATAAAGTATGCAAGTGATCATAATTTTTATCGAAGAAGGGCTAAGGGGCTGATCTGTGTATCTAGTCAATGTTCGTCAGTCACTTTTAGCCTTAAAATAACATCGCATCCACACTTCCATGGATATTGGCAATTTGGCATACACTGCACCATTGTAGAAAAAAGCATTCTACTCCTCATTTTGGTTGTCTTTTGATAACTTGGTCCAAGAGAGGAACGAGACCATGAACTCTTGGATCCCCTGGAAGAGAAAACAATAAAGGGAATGAAACCAAATTGCTTTGTAGTCTCCTTAATCTGAAGAGATGGTTGATGGTTTCTAGCTCTTTAGGGCAAAAGAGGCATTCATTTGGAACTTCATGCACCAAGAATCAAAGGACAGATAGACAAACAAAAAGACCAAAAAAGAGGGAAAACCATTCGTAGCAGATGATCAAGTCCCAGAAGGATTTGGTTCCTCATCAAACAACTAATCTAATAAATATCTGCACATTATCTGCCCAAAGAATCAGTGAGTTCATAAACACGAGATGGAATGACAATACCATATGCAAGATTCTGATATCAGAGGGGCTTTGCACACTACTAATACCTTCCCAAACTGGAGTGACCTATTGCTGATGGCTCTCAATGTTCCACTCATGATAATCTCGCCATGCATTGTAGCTCGTCAAACGAGCAACCAAGTTAAGTAGATGAGCTTGATTCAAGGTCTTCATAAATTTTAATGCGAGATCGCCTTTTCAGTTTATATTGCTTCAGATCCTTCAGTAATTCAGTTACACGTCTCCTCGAATCGTCAAAACTTTAAAAAAAAAAAAAAAAACTCCAAAAATGTGACTTACAAGGATTAAAAGAAAAAGAGGGATGATGATTATGAGTAAAACTAACAATGAAAAGAACATTGAGATTGACGATTATGACTCTAAAAATGTGTCATGAAAAAATCCCTAATATTCTAAAAGAGTAAAACTAACAATGAAAAGAAAGAAAATAATGGTGATGATAATGATCAGACAGAGACTCCAACATCTTGGGTTTGAGATTGAATTGTGGATCATGTAATTATCTAATTTTTTTTAGTAACATATAATTACAAGGATTTAGAATCCAATAGCAATCATTGTATACGTTAAAATAGAGCATTAGTCCAAAAATGATTTATTAAAGATGCAAAAAGACTAACAATCTCAAAGTAAGAAACATACTACAATCTTCACTTTGATGTTAATTGAGTATCATCAACATATCAAGCAAACAATCTGTGAAAAAGATTTAAACAAAGAATAAAGCATACAAACAATAACATAACCACAATTTACAACCATTTCCTAGGTTAGATCCAAAATCCTAGATGCACGAAGAAAACAACCAGGCATGTTTCTTAAAGTAAACGGCGTATTCATGTTGAAAGTAAACATGTAAGACAATAGTAGAGGGAAATGTGAGGAAAAGACTCATTGGATTGACCAAATCGACACTTTTATTAATGCAAAACTCGACATACGGAGTTGTGATATGGCATGCAGAAATATGAAAAACAAGAGTAAAAATTCAGAATTCCTTTTAGAGAGGTCATACCCTAATCCTTTTATCGAGAAGGATTAGGGTTTACAATCAAAATAATTAAAAAAAAATTCAAAATACAAAAATATATGTTTATATCAAGATTTGCAAATCAATTATCAAAATTTCGATATGGCTCAAGTGGAGGGCTATTTTGTACCAGGGTTTCCTAATATGCATGCCAATTTACGCCAGCCTTCGAGTCGATCAAGTTGAAAAACTTGAAGTTTCTTTACATTATGAAATGGTGATCTTCAATTTGCTTTGATTTACATTACTCCGTCTCTTTGCATGAAAATCCCGCCTACCCTCTTTTTTCTAGAGATTTTGTATTTAGAGTCTTTTATTATTATTCTTTTTTTGAAATCAGTAGATACATATTTTTTCTCATTATGAATCTTTTATTCTTCAAAATACAAAAAAGTTAAATTCGAGTAGCTTCTAAAGCGTGAGCTTCTTTCTGTACCAATAATGGGCGGATCTATTCCAAGACTACAGACTCATCTAAAAAAATATATCTTAGTTCATAAGAATAAACTAATATAAGAAAAGGAAGGAAAATCTACGTGACCTCATATGGTATGGTCATGAACAATCTACTCTTTTTCACTGAGTAGCCTGCACTTAGATTTTTTTTAAATGATAGGATGGTTGTTTTTCTACCATCCTATCGTCCTGATCAGCATTTGATAGAGTATATTCAAATTTAGATATCACCTATGTACATATCCATCCATCTACTCTGCAATTAACATTTCATTAAATGATTTCTATCTATACCACTTTAAAAAGCAATAGTTCAGATTTTAACATTCTTACAACATTCACTTGGCATGACATGTCTAAGTTTTGATATCCTTATAATATTGCCACTTCGCATGAAAAACTTCTAAACTGTCATTGCTTCACATGTAGCATGTTTAAATATAGTACATGGCATGATATGTAATAAATTTATTCCAATTTAATATATAATAGCTTTATTCCAAGTTTAATATATTGAATGTTACTTGGACAATAAATTTTTTTTAATTTCCACATTCTTTCATCTCTTTAATTTTAACTTTTTAAGTTTACACAAAGCGTGACATGTACTTTCATCTCTTTGAATATAGAAGTTATCTTTTATAATTTATTTCTTTTCTTCTTATTTCATATTTGACAAGTAATTAGTACAAATTAGATAAATATAGAATAAAAAATTTATGATATTTTGGAATAAAATACAATATATAGCCATAACTATAGGTATTATTGTTAGTTCTAATAAATAAACCATTTACATAAATTGTTTTATAATAATCACTATTCTATCATTATTATTTATTTATTTATTATTATTATTATTATTATTTTCTCTATATTATATATTATTATCTATAATATTTTAAAAAGCAACAATTTAGGTTTTAACCTCTTTGAAATATAGATACTAGACATAATTAGTACTTTTCAAACCTTGGTACATATGTCTAAACATGTAAAACTTAATATATGGCATGACATGAATTGAGACTTTTCATTTTCTTAAAACCCTTCCAATTCTATTCATTCAAGATTTAATAACCACTTATTACAAGTAAATTAATTTTTTATTATAGTGTTACTTTTCAACTTCTCAAAATTATTCTCACTCCATGTGTGTTGTTTTAAATTGAGTGTTTGTATAATTTTTTTTTATTAATCGTCAACGATACTACTACTTCTACCTTTTAAGCTTCAAAGTTCTTTAATCTTGAACCATATGTTATCTAACATTAATTGCATATATTATTTATTCAATATACTCTCGTTTTTATCCATAAACTAGATGTATATTCCATCTTTTTTCATTACACACATAAATTAATTCAAATTAATTACACTTCCTTTTCTAATTTTATTCTTTTGATTTTAAATTTTCAATGGATTAGTTCTCAATTTGTTTTATTAATTATCACCTAAAAATAACTAAACCATCCAAAATTTCTTCAAATAAAGTGGCTATATATATGTGAAATAGTAGTCTTAAAATAAAATATTTTTTAAAAAAATACAGTTTAAAATGTGAAATAAGATGCAAATAAATAACAATTTTAACCATGTCGGTAACAGCCTCGTGCGTGGCGTGAAAGGCCAAATGCGTCAGGATCAGCAAAGTCACAGCAAAAAGCGATAAAGCAATGATAAAAATGTGGGAATCGCCACCTAGTCTACTTAAGAACGGGAGACGAGGAAAACCGTTTTAAAACAATAAAACTATGCAACAAACCAATGGAAAAGTTCATCATGAAC
The DNA here is from genome assembly GCA_024699735.1 of Posidonia australis. Classification (NCBI taxonomy): domain Eukaryota; kingdom Viridiplantae; phylum Streptophyta; class Magnoliopsida; order Alismatales; family Posidoniaceae; genus Posidonia; species Posidonia australis. The sequence continues at coordinate 5,608 of JAMKQA010009101.1, read as the reverse complement.
CAAAAATTGGGTAAGGATCCTTGTTACACACGGGAAAGGTATTAGGTACTCCCATACGCCCAAAAAATTGGTCTTTCATGACTTCTTCGTTTACTTATATGGAAATGTTGGCTTTACAACCTGTTTCTGTACGCCCAACGACGATATGCCATGCAATGCTACATGCAAGTGGGTGCCTAGTGTTGTGCCTAAAGCCAAATATAGGTGAAGTGGAGAGTGGGTCATGTTCTACTGTTCAGCTATGCTACCTAGGGTTTGAATCAGGCAACGATGGAAAAGAATTTCACCGACAAGAACCAAAAAAGGCCACCGATTCACAAGACCTAAGTAATACACATCACTACTTTACTAGATGCAAAACTAATGCAAACAGAGTTATTAGATGACAAAACTATGCAAGCACGATCTTGGTATATCCAGGAACAAACACCAAAAAAATCAGAGCCCATGACAATCAAGAGAACATGCAAACCTTGATGCAAAAACTACTGTTTGCATCCTATGACCAGAGTGGTGCGCCAGCTTAGTGCACCAGTGATGTGTGCCAGTTTGGTGTGCCTATATGGTGCTTCACTATAGTGCTCTTATTTGGTGCGCCAGTTTAGTGCACTCCATATACTCTGTTTCAGACTGCAACCCGAATCCAGAGCCTGGGGAGGATGCATTCGATTAACTATGCTAATGACCATTCAGAGGACTAACCTAGATGCTAAGGGATGCACCCAAGCTAATCAAACAAGATCAAAACACTCCTTTCTCTCTTTCCCTATCTTTGCACTTTCATAGGTTTTCTAGGAGTTGTTACAGCCAAGGCTGACTCTAGAGGTTCGTGGAGACATTCTAAATGACTGAAAAATGTGGGAGATCTACATGATATGTGAGTGGTGTGCCACAGCCCTTACTCAGTGGCCGATAGCCTCATAAGGGCCTTGATCCACCATAAAAATACCAAATAGTGCAAATAAGCACACAAAGTAAACAAACAATGCAAGCACTCTTACAAATAGCATACATGAATCATCATCAAGATAAATAAATAGTGTAAATGATCAAACTAAACCGTATATAACCAAGCCACAGTCGAATTCATAGCATGGTATCTTATTTAAAATAGCCTAGAGAAAAGAGAGACAAAGGCTTGAAGTAGGGAGGGACCTGAGGTGTTTCTCTCCTTTGGTGGCTCGAGGTGTCTCCTTCTCGCTGCCTTGGACACAATTGGAGATGCTCAGGGATGCAAGGGACACTCTGGAGGTAGTGCACTGGTTGCTCAAAGAGATGACGAATTGCCAAGAGAGCCTAAAGTGTGATTCATGGGCGACTTTTAAAGGAGGTGAAGTTGTAAAGCCTTGGGATGCCAAAGGCCCTGAAAACCAACAGACTTACATAGATTCGTAGAAGAATATTCGCAAGTGGAGGTTGCAAGTGGAGGTTACAAGTGTAGAAGATGGATAGTCAATAGCCAGCATCCTGAAAAGTGGTTGTGTGTCAGCTTGGTGCGCCACCTTGGTGCACCAATATGGTGCTCCACATTAGTGTGCCATGATGGTGCGCCACATTGGTGCTCCATTATGGTACTTCACATTGGTGCTCCAGTATAGTGCTCTCCACCTAGCTGCTTAAATTATTGATTGGACCATGGACTTGCGGTGGGTCTATGTGATGATCCCGGACTAATCAAAATATCAAATAGGGTTCGAAAATGGTTAAGCTTACTGTGTCCAAAGCAACATCTTTTTGGAGAGTTCACCTACGAGTTGCCTCAAAATCGGGATGTCTGCACAATTATAAAAGATAACTTCTAAATTTGAAGAGATGATAGAAGATGTTGTGCCATGTGTAAACTTAAAATTAAAGAAATGAAAGAATGTGAACATTAAAAATAATTTATTGTCAAAGTAACGTTCAATATAATGACTTTTCACATGATAATTCTTTTTCAAAACTTGATACATAGCATGTTTAAACATGCAAAACTTGACATATGACATGACATGAATTGAGACTTTTGTGTTTCTCAAAGCTCTTCGAATATCATCCATTCATGATTTTACAACCACTTATTACAAATAAATTATTTTTTTTACTATATTGTAACTTGTTAACTTTATTTGTATAATTATATTTTTTTTATTAATCATCATCAATACTAGCACCTTTACCTTTCATGGTTCCAAATTCTTCAATCTTGAACCATACTTTATCTAACATCAATTGCAAATATTATTTTTCCATTTACTCTTATTACTATCCATGGACTATACACATATTCCATCTTTTTCATTACACACATAAATCAATTCACATTAATTACACCTCCTTTTCTAAATTTTATTCTTTTGATTTTCCATTCTCAAAGGACTAGTTCTCGATTTTTTTTCTACTAATTATAACCATAAAACAACTAAACCATTCAAAATTTCATCAAATAAAGTAACTATATGTGAAATAGGAGTCTTGAGATGAAATATTTTTAAAAATATATAATTTAAAATATTTGTTGGAATATGCGACTATTCAAGTTTTTATGTTTACACATTTCAAAAACACACTTGGATTAAATCTTACATATTTTAGACATACAATTATACTTTTGAAGTTGTAAAATTAGCTAATCTTAAACAATATTATTCATTTTTATACAAATGATTTGTGCTATTTAGAAATTCATATTGTGCTATAAAAATTCATACCATAGTAGATTCTTTCATATTTTTTTAGAGTAAATATATTTTAAAAATTATTAAATACATGGACTTATAACGTTAATATTAAATAATATTTTGGGACCTTTAACTTTTAGTCATTTAGTTAATAATTTTTACAAAAGTTTATCTCAAACAAGTGAATAATTAGTGTCAAGTGTAAATACAATCCTATATTTTAGTGTTACATTTGAAAATATATTTGTAAAATTACAAATGAAAAAATAGAAAATGATATTCCATATTTTATATTTTACAATATTATTATTAGTCATGCATAGTTGGTATGTGCATTGCATGTGTCTGGTTCACTAGTAATAAAAAAAACATGAGATTTCATCATTCAGATATATTTCAGATCTAGCTATTATCCATCCAGCCACTTAGCAATCAAAATATCACTAAATTATTCTATTCATATTAGATATGATTTCATAATTAAAGCTTGAGAATGACATAAATAAGGTAAATTGTTTTTTTAAAGAATTTTTCATTTCGATAATGCAATCCATTGTTACAAGAAAGAACATCTAAGAAAATGAAAAGATACATAAGAACGTCGACATTGACTAAGCAAAAACAAAACCAAAGGGGACTAGAATAAGCAACATTGGACAATCACGGTGCTTCAAGTATCAATGCGATCCAATAGTACAATAGAGTTGCAATGGAAAGCTTGGGGCAAGTCCAAGAAGATGAAACCAAAAAACACAGAAGCCTAGAAACGATGTCAATGGTGTATGCAAATGATCGGTTGACAGAAGATACCTGAAGAAGTGCCAAAGAATTGACCCGAAGTCAGTGCAACTTGTTCCATACAAACCACTCAACAACGTCAACCATAAAACCTCAACACATAAGTAAAGAAGAAGCTTAAAATAAAATGTAGATTGCCTATATGATCAACGCATGAGACAACAAAGAAAAACCTAAAAATGAGAAAGAGAAATCCCAAGATCATCAAGGTGTAGGAAGAGTAAACCCAATGCTTCTGACCTTTGCATTGCTTCCATGTTTGTCCCATAGATGTTTCTCTTAATGCATTTTCATCCATGGTTGAAGATATTCTATATTAGGGTTTGGACATTCCTAACCATAAACAATGACCACAATGTCTCCTTTCTTCAACAAACCTTTTTTCGACAATCACCTCAAATAGTCACCCATCACCTATAAAAGAAGATGCAAATCAACAACAATAATAATACAACATCACCAATACCAACAACAACGCTTAAGGGAAAAGTCATCCCGATAAAATGACTACAATCAAAATAACACAAAAAAAAAATGAACATAAAAAGCGACAATTGCTGTATGTAGGAATGGAAAATGAAGAAAGAGCGAGTAAATGTCAGTTAGTTAGGGTTTTAAGTTAAAATATCGTTAGGATTTTAAGTTTTAAGTATTATTATATATTTAAATATAATTATTATAATATAATTCAGATTCACGGATCCATGAATCTGGGTATTTTTGAACTTAAATCTTACCTACTAAATAAGTAGGTCTATCGGATCTAGGTCCATGAGTCATAATTTCTAGATTGAGATTCTAATTTCACTTGTCCAAGCCCACGAATCTCGAGTTAAGACCCGACTCATCGTCCGGTCTAGTGTTTTTTGGTTTTTTTTGGATAGCATAGGGGTTGTCTTGTTGAACGATGTGACCGTGCCACCACACGCTCTCTCGAGGAGGGGTAGGGAGACCACAGCCATGCCGAGACGGCGAAGGCTCGAGACGGGGCAGAAAAGAGAAAAGGAGTCACCACCTGGTCTTTTTAATGGAAAGGCGAGGAAAACCACAAACGATTCACTAAAAGTGAATGAATGAGATGCAAACGTAAAGGCCGGATGTCTACTAACCAGAGGATGGGTAAGGATTCCTGTTACGCATGGGGAAGGTGTTAGGCACCCCCGTACGCCCAAGAAACTTGGTCTTTCTAGTCTTATTCGCTTGCTAGAGGCTAAATGAGTGTTTGTTATGCCTAAATTGTGTTCTAATCATGCTGATGTGAGTGCCTAGACAAAACGTGATGGATGTGAAAGACAATGTGCAAAAATTGGGGAGAAATCTACATGAATTGAAAATCGCAGAAAATCACATGAAATGACGATGTTTTTGTAAAGAATGCCTTCGAAAACCATGTTGATGTCAAAAGGATGAAAAGTCGAGTCAACCCGTGTTCTCGGAATCTTGGAAAAAGTCAAAAGGAGAAAAAATAACCCGTGATGGGGTTAAATGTCGGTTTTGACAAGCCTTTTACTGTACGCCCTCGGGCGATGAGGAAAATCGTGAAAATCAAAAAGGGGAAAAATAATCTGTGATGGGGTCAAATGTCAGCTTGAACAAGCCTTTTACTGTACGCCCTCAGGCGATGGAAAACCAAAACAAGTCAAAAAACCGCGGAAAACGGGGAGAAAACATATAGGAACAAAGCTAGAAAGCGTGCACCAAGCAGGGCAAAATCCAAATTTGAAAACTGCAAAATGCAAGTGTGTGTGCAAATTTGAAAATTGCAGGGGGTTTTATGCAAAAAACCCAAATCGGAGGAAAATCGAGGTCCAAAAGCCCAAATCAGTGAGAAAACATATAGGAAAACACATGCCAAGCATGTATGGAGAATCTGGGGTTAAATGTGTGTTCCTTGTGCAAATGAGGTTTCCTAGGGGTCAGAATGCAATTTACCCATTAATGCGTGCATGCAAATCGATTCAGCACAAAATCAGGGTAAAAAAGCAAGGAAAAGGCTCAGAAATGACCTAGGAAGTTTCAGGGGCAAAATGGTCATTTGACCCTTGAAAACAAGCAATCAGAACAATTCTGCAAAGTATAGGGGCTAAACTGCAAAAAACCCAGCAAACAAAGCATTCCAGGAGAAATTCAGAGGGTCAAAATGCAATTAA
>JAMKQA010009100.1:0-20528 GCA_024699735.1 Posidonia australis | reverse complement strand
CAACCAGATGCACAGAACACCACCCACAACCACACACAAACAAGAAACAACAGATTATCCATTAATAAACCATTAAGCACAAAATCACTAATAATACATGGTTTATTAAATACAAATGGATAACCGGGCCCAGATGTTACACTAAGTGAGTGGTGTCTTATGCTAAAATAAGGGTGCATGGAGTGCAGGGTGTGTCCTAATGCTCAAAAGTATCACTCATATAATGCGTCAAACATTGATGCAAAAATATTGCATAAATAAGATCAAGGATCTAAGTACTTTGAGCAATTTTCATCCTTGCTTTACTACATGCCACATGTGATCTAACATGCATAAAAAGGATTGAAAACAAAGTTGGGTTTTCTTGATATATCTAGGAAGAAAACTAGAAAAAATCCAGAAGCAAATCAAAACAAGAAATCATGCTAAAAACTATGCGAAAGCTACTGTGTGCTACTGAAAAACAGGCTGATGTGCCTGTTTGGTGCGCCAGACTGGTGCTCCAGTCTGGTGCGTCACCTATGTGCTCCTGTGTGGGTCAGAAAGACGTGCCAAAGAAAATACAGAAATCTATGCAGTGCAATGTCACATATAAATGCGTTCCAGAAAATTGTGCAATGCAAAATCCTTTACAAACTCGGAAAACATACTTTATAAATCTAGAAATGCAAGTATGAGAAGATTTATGGACCTTGTGCTCAAGGGCAATTAGCCTCACACATGATCACACCCTATTCATGCTAAATGAATTCAACAAGGTTCAGCCATGTCTCCTGGATCATAGACTGATGCATAAGATTCTCCATATTGGAATAAAGGGCAATCGGCCTACCAGAACTTAGCCATGGGCTGAAGATATAAAGTGTAAAACAACTTAGAAAATAATATCATTTGAGGCTGAAATCATGCAAGCAAAATCATGAAATATCAGAGAATCAACACCAAAAGAATCAGACTCAAAGTCATCCGGGAAACCATGCAGATGGGGATGCAAAAGAGGATGATCTATTCTCTGTCCAGTCTGGTCCACCAGAGTGGTGCTCTGGTTTGGTGCGCCACTCTGGTGCGCCAGTTAGGTGCACCAGAATGGTGTGCCAGTTAGGTGCACCAGAATGGTGTGCCCCAGAAAATCTGAATCAGACTGCAGTCTGATTCAGAATCTGGTCCAGATTCAGAGATAAGTGATTTTTTTATTAATTGGATCAGTTATGCAGGCAATAAAAAACTGAGATATGATAAGATGCAAACAAATATAAATCTTTCATTATTTAAGTCCAAATCATGATAAATCATGGGTTATAGGCTGCACATACTTGCATGGGATCTTGAAAAATAGGAAATGAGAGAATAAACTTGACAAACCACATATGAATGATGAGCATACAAAGATTATATTTGCTACTTACTTCCTAGCATGGAGTGCAGGGTGTGTCCTAATGCTCATGAATCATGGTTCCTAGTGTAAGGAAATAAAGAGGAAAGGCTATTTACAGAAATATTATAATGCAGAATTTTCTATTTAGATTTTACATGCAGAATATCTTATACATGGGGTAATTATCTCATCATGAAACTAATGTAAACAACAAGGAAAAAATCAGTTTAAATGAAGTGCATGGCATACTTTATTCAGTGCAAGAGCTAATATTAAAGATAAAAAGAAAAGAAAGGAACCTACCTTGTTCCAAGTATTCCTTCTTAGAAAATCCAAGATAATATGATCCTTGTTGCTTTGGAAGGGTTGAAGATGCTTTAGAATGAAAGAGGATGTTCAAGAAAACGAGAATAGGTTGCTGAAATCAGTATATGGCTTGCTCAAGGTGCTCTCTTGGATCTGGATAGCTTGATCAGGGGTCCCAAAATGGCTACCTATGGGGGTCCTTATATAGGATTTCTCAAAGGTAACTCCTATGGAATGCAAGCAGCCTCGTAAACGAAGAGTTTGGAGAAGATTCCATGGCATATTCGCTGGTGAAGGTTACAGACATGGGAGGTGGAAAGCCAGCAGCCTGAGAAGTGGATGTGCGCCAGGTTGGTGCGCCAGGTTGGTGCGCCATCCTGGTGCTCTAGCTAGATGCTCCACTTCCGTGCTCCTGCTTGGTGCTCAATATTGGTGCTCTCCCTTACCTGTCTGGATTTCTAATTGTGCTGCAGGCCTGTTGTAAGCTTGGGGTTGGTTTAGCTAATGGGATTGAGTTTGCCACATCCAAAGCAACATCTGAAAAATTTATCTATGAGTCGCCTCAAAATCGGGGTGTCTACATAAGGTATACCATAATCCCCATCAATCCTTGATAAAGGATTTCGATTTGGCAAAGACTGTGGATCCCTAATTCGTTTGATCGATATCCACTATTAAAGAAGCATTGGTGGATTCTGGTACTTATTTTGTACTTCTCTGATCATCGGATCTTGTAACAGACATCTCTCTTAAACCTATCTTAAATGAGGAATTTAAAAAGTTTTATCATCGAATGGTGTTGGAAATTCTAGTTTTAATGGGATTACTCCTTACTCCTCCGATGTTCCGTTTAGCTGTAATGACCCTTGCCGAGAGAAGTCTTTGTTTATACCGTCGATGGGGTTGTCATCGACCATTCGTCGGCCTGCTTTTTGTGAGCTGGATAGCAGTGCTACCAGTGGGTCTTTATTGCTTCGTGATTTTCGAGAGACCGGATGTCAAATCTCTAGTCAGGGGACGTGCAACGATTGAACTTTTCACTCATCTGTTGTGTCTAATGTGTGGCATTACTCGACCTTTAAGCTACCTTTGTGGGAATTCAAGAGAGACATTTTGTCTTCCCAGAAAGGCTAATATCCCCATGCTAATATCGGTGTCGAAAGTAATTACCTAAATGATGGTTTAAGTCAAGAGATTAGGAATGATGGTAATGCATCCCTTGACGATACAGTATCTTCTCCATACACTATAGAATTGATTACTGGGGAGAATTCCCCAAACGATGTCCCTTTTTATCATCGCCTTTCTCAGAAGGCTGTAAATGCATGCTCTCTCCCGATTAATAAATTAGTTAGTTAAGGATTTTTTGACACATAGGATCCTCTTCCTTGAGCTTTCAAATTTCTACCTCCTCCACGAAGTTTATCTCCACCATTAATAAACAATTTTGGCTCCCAGTTCTCTTCTCTTGCTTCCCCCTACAATACAGAAGGAATCAGGCAAACTTGGTTCCTTTGGATCACCAAGATTCATTTGGAAGTCCTCCTTTCTCTCTTGGGGTTGGACGAGAGCTTGTAACGAGGAAGAAGCTCAAATCACCACTAACCCTCTTCTTGTGGCAAGATGGGTAGGTGCTTTAAGTGTGGATTACATATGCATACTAAGCTAAATTGTAAATTCAAGGGTGCCTGTTTTAAATGTAACTCACCTAACCATTCAATTGCATTATGCAAATTTTACCCAAGCCATAAACCACTAAATAAACGTCAACATATTCAAATGGCAGGCCAGTCTCCTCGTTACCCTATTATCCTTCTTCCTTTAGATGATGTATGTGATCAACTTCACTTTTACTCTTCCTGTGCTATTATAACTTCATACTCCCCCCAACTTTTGAAAGAAGGCTTGGAGTCTCACCTGACCTCTCAATGGCCGAACAACACTTAATAAGAGGTCCATGATTTCCCCCCTAAAAAGTTTCTTCTCAAGTTCCCCTCTTCGGCCTCTAAAGATGAAGCTCTTAATGCCTGTAGGTCCACCCTAGTATCCCTACCTATGTCTTTTGCTCCTTAGTTAGTTTATTCAAATGCAGCGCTTACACTTCGTGAAGAAAGGCAATGGATCCATCTTGAGGGCATTCCACACTACCTTTGGAGTGTCAACCTGTTTCACAAAATGGTAACACAATTTGCTAAACTTCTGGAAGAAAATCTTTCTTTAAACAGAGCAAAATTCTTCAACTTTGCTAGGATCAGGATTAAGGTGCATTTTGGAAAGGAAATTCCTGATGTTAATTTTTTTACATTTGCTAAGAATATTTATCCAATTAAATTTCGACGTAGTTGGGACATTTGTACATCATCTTCCTTGTCTTGGGCTAACTCTTCTACTTCTTTTACCTCGGCTCCTTCGGCCTGCAGAATTCTATTTATCCTGTAGCAAAATCTTTTAAAAACAACATAGGGTGGAGGAGAGGTAAGCCTAGCAAAGTTCCTCGTCTAGGGAAAAATGTTTGGACCTACTCTGTGGTTGAGCACTGGTATTCTTCCCAAGCCTATGTCAAAAGTAGAGACCCATACTCCCAGTTACCTATCACTACTTATTACAGATGGTAACTCTCCTTATTCTGACTTACTTAATGTGTCAGACCCAACATCGCAACTCTCTAAAACAACTATTTCTCGAGCTTCTGCATGTCCTATTAATGTCCCAGGCTATGTACCACACCCATCCTTAATCAAAAAGAGAATTCGGATCTTTTCATCAATGTAGCCACCTCTAAATTTGTGACTTCGGAGATCACGGCACACAAGCTCAATAAGGACAAACTAAAATCGGTATTAGCTGTTATTGATAGCCTTGACGACAAAGAGTTTGGTGATATGGTTTGTGAATCTGCTCCTCCTCGGGCTTCATCGCAAACCACTATTACAAGTACCAATGATGTTCTCAATCTGAAATATTTCATTCAACACGTAATATTAGTAGTCCTTGCTCATCATCGGAGAATATTTCCCCCTCCTCTTTTATTTCTTCTCCTTATGCGAACTCAGACAGTTCTAAATTAGCTAATAATGTATTCATGTGGAATTTCTATGTGGATTTCAAGGGCTTCTATCCTAAAATAGGTATTCCTCTAGCCTCCAACTTGGAAATCAAGGCCTTTCTAGATACAGTGCGATATCAGTAGGCGTTACCAATGGTAAACTTAGACGAGCATCTTAACTATGTGGACAGCTTGTCTGCTCTACATCTATCTCCCTAAAGTTTTAGATGATTATATTATCCAGGAACATTAGAGGCCTTGGGAGTAGTGGTAAACGTCAGGTAATTAGAAACCTTGTTCGGAAATATAAGTGTGATGCACTAATTATTTGTGAAACTAAGGTAGAAAAATTTTCCCCATCGACACTTCGTGCCATAGGTGGTGGAAGCTTAAATAGTTGCACATGTTTTCCTTCTCAGGGAGCCTTTGGTGCCATTCTAATAGGATGGGATGCTTGGCTTTTTCAAAAGTTAAATTCTGTTTCGACCAATTTTAGGGTCACAATAAATCATAAGAATCATTTGAATGGCTACGAGTGGTGACTTGCAGATGTATATGGACCTTGTTCTTCTACTATCAAACCTCAATTCTAATCTAAGTTAGGTAACCTATGTGGTTCGTTGGGACCCAACTGGGTTATCAGGGGAGATTTCAATTTAACAAGATTTTTTCATGAACATTCAAGCAAGCTAGTTATGACTCTCATGATATCAAAGTTCAATGATTTCATTGAGCTGGCAAACCTAGTGGATTTCTCCCCAAACAATTGTTCATTTATGTGGTCTAACTTCTAAGCAAATCCTATAATGGTTAAGTTGGACAGATTTTTGGTAACCCCTGATTGGGTGTCTAACTATCCTAATTTTGTTTGTTTGAGGAAGGTTAGGGTAACTTCCAACGATATCCTTACTTACCTTGACATTATTCCACCATGTTGGGATCCTTTCCCATTTAGATTATGTAAGTCCTGGTTGGTTTTTGATTCATTCTAAGTAATGGTTAAAGAATGTTGGAATTGCACTGAATCAATGATCGGACCTATAATAAGCTTACCTTTGAACTTAAAACACTAAAAGCAAAAAATAAAAACCAACTTATTCCTGTAAGGATGGAACGTAAGTCGAGGATGTTAGTTGTTGAATCCTTGATTTAAAATATCGACTCTTTGGTTGAATCCTCCTATATCTCAATAGATATGTGGACTTGGAAACGTGAGCTTCAGAAGGAATATTTCAATCTTTTATTAAAACAAGAAATTTATTCAAAACAGAGATCCAAAGTTTTGTAGCTTCGAGTGGAGAATCTTAATACGTCTTTTTTCAATAAGATTATTAAAGGAAGGAGAAAAATTAATACTATTACTTCTTTTATTATTAATGGAGAATTTGTAGATTCTCCTCAGAAGATTTGCAATGAAGTAGAATATCACTTTGTAGCCTTATTTAACAATCCGCCAAGATATCTGGGAGACCATAACAGGGACCTATTGTTACCATTTAAAATACTTGATCATAGCATATTGGAAGGGAGCTTTTCAATCGAGGAAATCAAAACTAGTACCTTTACCCTTCCCAGTGATAAATTAATCACTTAGCCCTGATGGCTTTCCTTTATATTTTTATCAACATTTTTGGGAAGATACCAAATTGGATTTGTTTTATTTTTTTAACCATCTGTAAATCTCTTGGGACATTAGCATCCTTTAGGGTATTAATCGAACCTTCATTATCCTAATTCTTAAGAATGAAAGTACTCAAAGTATTCAGGATTACCGCCCAATCAGCCTTTTGAACAACAGTTATAAAATCATTTCTAAGTACTTAGCTAATAGACGTAGTCCTATCCTAAATTCTATTCTTGATAATAATCAGTGCACTTTCTTGCAAGGTAGGAGTATCGGTAATTGTTTTTTTGTTGCTCAAGAAATTTTTCACCACATGTACCACTCAAATACTCTAGGATTTATTCTCAATTTAGATTTAGAAAAGGCATTTGATAATGTCAATTGAGACATTCTAGTTAACACCCTTCATGATTTTGGCTGTGGAGAGAGGTAGATATCTTGGATTAGGATGTGCATTAGTACGGTTAAATATTCTATTTTAATCAATGGATCCTCTAAGAAATCAATGTACTTGTTAGAGTAGAAAAAGAAATTAATAGGCTCAGGCGACGGTTTTTATGGTAAGCCTCCTCAAGTGCTAACAATGACTACCCTAAATAGGAGAACATCAACTATTCTAAGGATCAAAATGGGTGGAAAATCATAAATATTAGGAACTTCAGCTTGGCCTTAAAAGGTAAACTATTATGGCAATTGTTGAATGAGAATTCTAAACAAAAATGATCGAAACTCATTAAAGCTCGTTACTTCTCTTGACTTTGGCATGGTGCCCTTCTTAATTAATGTCTCTCCAAGCCAGGGATCTCCATTATGGCAAGAGCTTACACACTACTTTCCCATTGTTAATGACTTTTCCAGATTTGTTGTTCATATTGACGAGAAAAATATCTTTTGGGAGAACAAGTGGGTTGGGGAAGTAGCTTTAAAAAATGCCTTACTGGATCTTTTCCTTGTATTTAAATATACAAAAGTCTCGATTTAAAAAATGCTCTCTCTATATTCTTTAGACTTTCCTAGCCTGTTTTGTTATTCTAGGGTGCAAAACATAATTGTTGAGGCTTTACAAAAATAATTGGAGAAGTTTGAAGATATAATGGAAGGATTGTTATTAAATCATGAATCAGACAACATCACCTGAGAACCATCAGCTGATAAATTCTACTCTGTAAGAACATGTTACATGTTTTAAATGATGAAAGGTTTAGATCACCTTACAACCATTACATTTGGAAGGGTTGGGTCCCATAAAAAGTTTAAATTTTTGTGTGATTGGTGGTTAATGATAAAGGTTTATCGCGTACTAATTTATCTAAGAAAGGTTGGGTGAATATGTTAAACTGTCTATCTTGTGAAGCATTATTAGAATCGACTGAACAATTATTTTTACATTGTTCTTTGACTTTTTAAGTGTGGAGTTTTTCCCTAAATAATTCAATTCACACCTTTAATGTCAGTATTTCCAGTATTTTCAATTTTTCAGACATGTTAAGCATCAGTTGACTTTTAAAGGATGGAACATTCTCATTCCAGTTGTACTTTGGTCTATATGAAAGGAAAGAAATAATAAAAATTTCAGAAATTCTTACAAGTCTTCTTCTCAAATTATTTTTCAAATAATAAATTAATTTCTTCTTAGTTAGATAATTTGGATGTAGAACAAGGCAATGAGGTTATTTCTCAAATAATTAATTAGATGTAGCAGGATTGGGATCAAGACAGGCCAAATCAGTAGCTCAAGTAATTACCTCTTCTATTGGACTTTCAATGGAGCCTCTGAACATTCCACCTAGGGCTGGCAATGGGTCAGGTCTGGACTCAGGACCCTTGGGTCTAGACTCGTAAAATATAGGTCTAAGTCCTAAAAATGAGACCTATGGACCCGTAGACCGAGATCTGCTAAACCCACTCATTTACTGGGTCGAGTCTGGGTCTAAAAATACTCAAATCAATGAACCCGATTTATATATAATATATTATAAGTTAAATATAAGGATTAATGTATAATATTTACACTATATATATAATATATATTATTCTACTCTTAAATCTCATTCTCTCTAAAGTTTATAATTTATATAGTGTATACACATTGACATAGAATTGTTGTATGGATATTGACGAAGCTGGTTTGTTGAAGTTAGATATATTTATTTATATGTTGTTTAACTATCGATTGTTCATGATATTGTTCATGTTATATATTTATTTATGGTTATATTTTATTCGTAATATGTGTGTATTGACAAAGAATTGTTTAGCACATTTATTTACAATGTTTTTAGTTTAATTAAAAAATTACTTTCTTTAAAAAAAATGAAAATAGATTGGAAGACCCAGACCCAGACCCATTATCTTCATGGGTCTGGGTTCTTGGTCTGGGTCTCTGATTTTAGAACTCAGATCCAGACCCATGAAATAAGATTAGTCTGGGTCTGGATATAGGTAGACCCGACCTAGATATAACAATAACCAAATCCGACCCGTTGCCACCCCTAATTCCACTTCCACCCCATTCCAATCCAGTTGTTGTCTCAATCTATGACCCCTTGCATGCAAGTGAATCTACGGTGTGAAGCATTTTGATTAATCGATTTTTGGACATATATTTTTAGAACTGTATGTTTTGACTGCTTGATATACCTTACTATTTTTGAATTTTTGGATAATTTATAGTCAAATAAATATAATTTAATCATTTTTTATCATTTGCAAAAAAAAAAAAAGGAAAAAGAAAAAGAAAAAACATGACGAGAATGTCTTAAACCAAACGCAACGGATAAAGATGGAGAAGTAAAAGGTGACGACGACTAGTCATCATTTGGAAGACTAATTAAAGTCGCCATGTCAGTGGTCCTTCCTTCCCCTTGGCAGACGAGAGTCGAGAGGACCACGATCTTATTGCTAAGGACCACTCTGCCCTTCTCTCTGACAGTGTTCATGCATCTATTTCTAATAATCACTATATTCGCTGGATCTCTCTCTCTCTCTCTGTCTCTACCTAACTTGTTTCCAAAGCCAATGTCTCATTCTCACTCTCCTACTTGCGTTCCACTGCTTCGAATAATTAAGCATATGTAAGGGATACTACAATATAGCTGTCACCATTTTTATCAAAGAAAAGAACGGCTGAATGCAGTTTCCATTCCTATGTACTGTGTATAGGAACCTTAATATTGTGGGCGTATAAGATTGGAACCTTTTTAGTGTAACAAAGATCTGCAGGAAAAAAAGAAAGATAGCAATGTCCATATTCTCCAAGTTTGGCCGATAGTTTGAATTTTTGGTAGATTTACTGATGACGTTATCTTAGCTAGTCCATCAGGAAAACAAATAACTGAACAACTATTTATCAATGGCAGTAATAGAAAGTTAATTAAATCTTTCAAAAAGAAAAAAAAGAAACCACTTGAGAGAATCTGGCAGTAAGGCTTTATCTACAAAGATGATAGATGCATGCAATGACTTCCAATTAAGTTCAATCCATTATCTCTAGATACAAAAAAAAAAAGAATCAATCCTCGTTTTTAGGAATGGAATAGATAAAATGGCTTACTGCAATTGTCATGCATATGACTATGATCACTTTCATACGTAGAAGAAGTAGTTACACTGGCAATGCTTCACTTGGGAACATAGGAGGGAAACGAAGCGAAGAGAGAGTTGGAAAAGAAGTTTTGAGACGCCGGCGGTGGGACATGAGTGGAAAGGTTGATGTGCTTCGCATCATAGTCAACCGGGGCTGTCGCGTAGTTAGATTGGAAAATGGACGGCATTGCTGTCGACGTACCAGATGGGCACAGCATCAGCTGAGGTCCCGGCATCAGCGAGAGGGAAGCGGCCGGTGGCGGAAGTGGCACGGGTCGATGGTAGGCATTGTTGGGTTCGGCTAGGGAAGGGATCAAACTACAAGCCACTGCCCCAGATGGTTCTGCGTTTGGTGGCTCCAAGTGGAAGTAGGTCGCATACATGCCGGCGGCGGCAATGCCTGGGAACGAGGTGTTGCTGGTCAGCGGCACTCCCCTTTGTGCAGCATCAGCATCCTCACATTGCTGCTGCCCCTCCACGTGATGACCAGTAGTAGTGTTGATACCTGACTTATTCCAGCTCGTCGACCACGGCGTCTCGCTGGCGTTGCTGCTGAGCGTCAGGCCTCTTGCCGTCTTTCCGGTACTAGACATGTTGATGCCTTTTGCGCGGTTCGAGCTGTCGTTCGCCGTGATCAATTCTAAAGATTGGTCCGTTTCCCGACGACTAGGTCGAGAAAGCTCCATGGAGGAGTGTGAGAACGGATCAATACTACTGAAGTTTCCTGCGGGTGGCATCTGGAGAGGGGGGAGCTTGTTGATTTCATGCTGGGTAGCATTGAGTAACCAGTCCACCACCTTGCTCGGTTGGCTCAAGCCCAGTCTGTCCTGGAGATCGTAGAGCTGGATGGCAGTTTGCACCGAGAGCCTGACTCTCCTGTCTCTCAAACCTTTCACGGTGCTCACTTTGCTGTGCCGGTCTTTTCCACCGAAAGAACGCGAAACGCGCACTATCCGTGGATCCTTCAGCCCCAGCCATGTTTTCAGACCCAAACCGCTGCTGGTGCTTGTTGCTTTGGTACCACCAACTTCTTTTCTGGGAGCAAGAGCTTTTTCTCTTGAATCTGCTTTTGCCATTCTGAAGATCTCCTTATCGATCCTTCCTCCTACATTTGCATGGAAAACATATTTATGTAGCAAATTGTGAAATCTTCTTTTGCTTTCTGAACTATAGGTAAATCCAAATGTCTGTTGTTGGCTGTCATCAATTTTCCGTATCTCACTGAAAGCTCTAATAAATGAATATATGAATCATTTTCTTTTATATGTTTTCAGATTTAGGGCTAGCTACTTCCTTCTCTCTTTTTGTGCCATACATATGTGTGGGAAATTTAGTTTTGAACCAAAGTGCTTGTCTTGATAGGAAACCGAGCCGATTACTTGTTAGACATGGCGCATGAACTGCTAGCTCTTTTTAGAATCCATATATGAAACTTAACATTCGCAAATTTGCATATATAATTAACTTCCATTGCCGAAAGATGCTCAGGTATCGAAAGCTAACGATGTGTAGACATAATTAACACCGATACTCAATTTTTTTTTTTACAAGGATTTGCTATCATAATTCAGCACTGCAACAAAGATATATAAGTTAACTCACCTTGCTCAGATGCAGACATCAATAAAAAACTGAGTTCAGCCGTTGATGCTCAGAAACAACAGGAGATGGTGTCCTTTAACTTTCCTTTAGTATCGCTGTAGGGTAGAGAAAGTTGAAGTTTGATTCCTTCTCAAAATGGAAAACCCATAATTCTCTGAGAAAACACTGGAAGAACTTGAAGAAGAAGACGGTGTTATGTTGCGAATACCTAAAAACGAGAGAGATATAAGATGCACTTGCAAACTGTGTGGTCAGTATTGAACCAATACAACTTATCGACAACCCGTCGTTTTTCGCCTTTCAACGTCACAAGTCACCAATATTTTACCACTGTCCAGATATGCATATGCAGATAGCTCCGTTGGTCAGTATTGCTTTATTTACGTGAATCACCAAATTGGTTTTTTTTTTTTTTTTTTTTTTTTTAATTTTTACACTTGCGTAGGATGTCGATATTTGGTAGACAATCGTAATGTCCACTAATTAAGAGAATCCTGACAGACACAACAGTTTGAATCTCGAACTTTTAGGGGCCATAAATACATAAATTTCATTCCTCTTGTAATAGTTTTTCTCGTTAATCTGTTCCTTCTTTGCTTGTCAACTACTTTTCCTCACTCTTCCCCACTCCCTGGAGAAAACATTAAAAGCCCCGTTCTTCAGTTATTCTAACCAAACCCGAAAGCTCATTCTACTTCTTGTAAAGAACCCGATTTGATAGGATATAAATTGGAGCATGCACCGTTATTCAAGTCATCTTTACCAGAAGATAAATGCAACTCTATCAGGATAATCAGCTGTTGTTGCTTCTGAAAGTATAGAATGACATTAGAATTACCCTGATCTTTTTACCATGAATTTCAGGTCCCAGTCAACCAGCAGTCCAGCACGAACCCTTGATAGCTAGTGGAATACAATAATTGGAAGCAGGACAGAAAAAACTCATTAATGCAACCGCTAATACCTCTATAACTTGAATTCAAACGGTGCTATTAGATAGCCAGACGAAAAGACATTATTTGAGCAGGCAAATTCTCAGGGACGTGGGCCTCAATTACAACAGAAAATGAATTTTTTTTTTTTAAAATGGAAAATTTGGAAAAAAAACTGAAAAAGGGAAAAATATATATATATATATATGTATTAAAAAATAACATAAAAATATGGAAAATAGAAAATAACTGGAAAAAAAATTCCATCGTGGGCCCCAAAACTGCATTCTGGACCGTTGTGGATCAGCCCTCTATTTCAGTGTTATTTGATGTGTTTGTAAGTCTTAAATTTGCACCAATGAATGTGCACATACCTCATTCTGAACTGCGTGTGAAAGTGTTTCCAATTGGAATGGTCTCGTGCCTATATCACCAGATCAGAACCTCATCTAAGATACAGTTATGTTTTCTTCTTGATAACCACCTAAAGATACAGTTTTTTTTTTTTTTTGAAACGGTTATAATCAGTTATGTTTACGTTTGGCCAGTCTCATCAGTCCATCCTTTTCTCCTGCACAAAAGGATATATACACGGGAAGAGATAGGTGTCCACCAAGAAAGTCTTCTTCTCTAAGTAAAATAAAGAACGAGTAAGCAGTACTCATCATCTGCTTTTTTTTGCATAGATGACAATGATGACAGTGATCTTATCTTAAAATCTCCTAGTTTACGTTTATTCTCAAGGGTGTCATCTATATATATCTGCCTTTAGATATAGAACACTTGTGAAACGTTCGACGTAGGGAAACGGTAGCATTGATAACTCAGGCTTCTTTATTCAAGTCATCTTTACCAGAAGATAAATGCAACTCTATCAGGATAATCAGCTGTTGTTGCTTCTAAAAGTTTAAAATGACATTAGAATTACCCTGATCTTTTTACCATGAATTTCAGGTCCCAGTCAACCAGCAGTCCAGCACGAACCCTTGATAGCTAGTGGAATACATTAATTGGAAGCAGGACAGAAAAAACTCATTAATGCAACCACTAATACCTCTATAACTTGAATTCAAACGGTGCTATTAGATAGCCAGACGAAAAGACATTATTTGAGCAGGCAAATTCTCAGGGACATGGGCCTCAATTACAACAGAAAATGAATTTTTAAAAAAAAATGGAAAATGTGGGAAAAAAAACTGAAAAAGAAATATATATATATATACGGAAACTGCATATGTTAATGCCTACAGGAAAAACACTTTAAATCCCATATGTTGATTTATTTCAACGGATAAGATTAAATTTAAAAGTTGATTTTTCGGAAAACCCTATTGTACAAAACGAGCCTGCCTTTAGCCTCCTCTCCCTCTAGCCTCCTTCACTGCCTCCTCTGGTCTCCTCCTCCCATCCTTTGTCTCTGGCCACTGATCTCGACACAACGACGTCTGAGGCCTCCTCCTACTTGTTGCCTTGCTCGGTTGTCGTCTTCGTCAACGTTCTCCGCCGTCTCCTGCTTACAACGCTCCGCCATGTCCTGCTTACAACGCTCCGCCATGTCCTGCTTACAACGCTCCGCCGTCTCCACCTCCATCTCCGGCTTCCGTCTCCTTCCCGATCCGTCGTCTCCACCTCGAGGTCGTACAACAGGAATTTAGTTCCAGGTCTAAGAGACGTGGCGAGGGCGGTGAAGGACGAGATGCGTCGACCGGAAAGCGTGCGGTTTGTGACTGACAAAGGGGATCATATGGGTTCGATGACGATGGAGTTTATGCTGACTTACAGGAGGTTGTGGAGGATGATGAAGAAAGTGGCGACGACGTTGAAAGGTGTTGAGGGTTGCAATGTAGTCTGCTAGTGCTTGCAGCGCAGTGGATTTTAGTTAGTTAGTTCTTTCTGTACTATGGATACTATGAATCTTGTAGTTCTGTGATTTTTTACATCCAAAATTAAGGTTCTTCTCTTGATTGAGATTTGAGTCTTGAATCAAAGAAATCACTGTCCACTTGAGCCATTTCTTGATGATGGTCGGTGTTGATTGTCAGTACTGTGAATCTGTGTCTGTTAATTTTGATGCTGCAACGTTATGCTAAAAGGTTGCCAATCTCCTTATTGATCTCTTCTGCATTATGCTTTGATTTCAACAGTAAAACAGACTCACTAGTTGAGCGTTCTGTCAAGTCGGAATAAACTAACTTAAGTTGCCTACAGGAATTTTTCCTATAGGCACCTACACAAAAAACAGTCCCATATATATATATATATATATATATTAAAAAATAACAGAAAAATATGGAAAATAGAAAATAACTGGAAAAAAATTTCCATCGTGGACCCCAAAACTGCATTCTGGACCGTTGTGGATCAGCCCTCTATTTCAGTGTTATTTGATGTGTTTGTAAGTCTTAAATTTGCACCAATGAATGTGCACATACCTCATTCTGAACTGCGTGTGAAAGTGTTTCCAATTGGAATGGCCTCGTGCCTATATCACCAGATCAGAACCTCATCTAAGATACAGTTATGTTTTCTTCTTGATAACCACCTAAAGATACAGTTTTTTTTTTTTTTTTGAAACGGTTATAATCAGAGACAATTGTTTGTTTACGTTTGGCCAGTCTCATCAGTCCATCCTTTTCTCCTGCACAAAAGGATATATACACGGGAAGAGATAGGTGTCCACCAAGAAAGTCTTCTTCTCTAAGTAAAATAAAGAACGAGTAAGCAGTACTCATCATCTGCTTTTTTTGCCTAGATGACAATGATGACAGTAATCTTATCTTAAAATCTCCAAGTGTACGTTTATTCTCAAGGGTGTCATCTATATATATCTGCCTTTAGATATAGAACACTTGTGAAACGTTCGACGTAGGGAAACGGTAGCATTGATAACTCAGGCTTCTTTCACCATGGCAATCATATAGTTGTAACATCATTAGTTTAGAAGAGGAAAAGACATTTGTACCCTTAAATGATTTGTTTTTTTAACTCCTCCTAATATTAGTTGTAATTACTTCTAACATGAGGACACTCTTCACATTAAATCTTTTGATTTTCAAACCTTCCACTTCCTCAAAAATGTTGAATTTCAATAGTTACTTAGTATATTATAGGGATTTTCAAAAAGATGTAGAGGTATAAATATCTTTTTCTCTTTTAAACTAATATTGTTACGTTCATAAAGAAGACATTTGAAAGTGAAAGCAAATATGAAGAGATCGGTCGTAGAGGCGTTAAAAGTAAGAGATTTTTTTTTAGCAACTCTCGAGTGGGTATATGAAGCTTGCTCATAAAAGTACACACAACATGACTCCTTGCGTGAGGTTGTACTACATAATATTATTTTATAAATTCAAATCATGCAACAATACATAGACTACACCAAGAAAGAATGATTACCATAATTACTTCATCTTGACAGTTACTTAACAGTCGTTGTGAACAATGATTCTAGTAATATTCAATTGCTCTTTTCTAACTAAAGTACCTCTATTTGTCTAAAGTTGCTCCATGTAAGAGTTAGAATAACCGAACTAGTACGAAACAAACGCAACCATACACAATTAGGTGACATTCTACATAAACCTCCATGTCAAAAGTTAACATGAAACCAATTCAATGACACGATGAAATATGAACTGAATCATAGGAAATTATATAAATGTGATACCAATTTGTATCAAAATAATATAATCTCATATCATTTAGCTCATATTAACCTAAAACAGCTTAAATAGTACAAGATTTTATACTAGTGACACTAACTTGAATCAGTACAGTTAAAAATCAATCTTGTACAATTTGCTATCAATCTTATATCATCTCATAACATTTTCCATTACTTACTGCTCTTCTATCTGATGTGAGTATAAGAAATTGATGTAAGATTTAATATATATAAAACAAAGTCCATCAAGATTGGAGGATCAGCCATTTCCATGGATTCTCTCACCATGATATGGGTTTTCTAGATGGGATATCTTTGTATGAGGCATATAAAAGCTCATTTGTGACCGAATTTTTGGAATAAAAACTCCAAAAATGCAAAGTAATAAACCTATCAAATTATCAACTTGCAAATGGAGTAGTTCAGCTCAGCTATTTACAATGTATACAAGGAGAAATGCTTTAATGAGATTTTTGAAGAGAAGACGATATTAAATATGAAACATGTTAGCTTCACAAAGAGCATGTTTTAGATGTTCCACAATTGCAGTGGATCATGATGTTCCCAACAAACCGATGGCAATTGAGATCATTACCATGATACTGGTTATTTGCTAGGCTAGCAGAGACGGAAGACACAAAAAATGATACATGCATGCAGCCTAGCTTACTTCTTCGAAGTCATTCTTTTTCCATGTCACTAGCGTTCTCCATGGGCAGGGATAAATGCAACAAAGAAATGTGATGTTGCTTGCCTCTTCAAATTTCTTCTCCTCCACATTGCATGCTCTGATCCAGTTTCCTCATAATTAGTACCATCGTATTCTTGAAGATAGCTCAATGTTAAATTAAGAATTTCTTTCTGAACAACAAATCACCGAGTTAGAATATTTTTCTACTCGCCAACATTTGTAAGTTCCTAGGACCACCTGCTTTTTGTGAGCACAACCACTACAATCGTAAAATTGTGCGAATTGTATCACAAAGATTTTGGATAGTATGCTGCTCTTTTTCTGCCTGCAGCTCTTGTAGGGGCATATCCTCATAGCACCTGCAACATACATCAGAGTTTTAGAGAGGTGCATTTTTCAACAAAAATTTCTTAAAGCAGCTGCCAATTTGAGATATGCCATACATCTTATGGTAAGCTAAAGCCTGAGCAAGATTCATTAAAGTTGAACTTGTAGTCAGTCGTTGATGCACATTAGCTGGAAGAGCCATCTGCACCGAGATTTTTAGTAATCAGTAATTTGATCAAAATTTATCAAAGATAATAATAGGACTCCACATGGACCTCATTTTGAGTCTTTCTGCCTTTCTTTGCTTGTCCATCACCACTGCACAGTTCCTTCACAGCCTCAAGAGCTGTATTTCCAGAAGTACTTGAAACCCCATCATCAAAGACATTCTCGGAAACTAAAGCTAGAGGAGAAATCTCTATTGCTTTCAAGAATGGTATGGGGACTGTATTGCCAGCAGCATAGATAGACCATAGCTGAAATAATGCACAGCCATTAACTTTTATTTAAGTGACCGAATGCATAACAGTAGGATAGGAAAGCTATAAATTCAAAGCACATATTTGGAGGAAATGATTCCATATCATTAATATTATATGATCTCTAAGATGGAACTCATTAGGATGAAACTCACCTTATCCTGCATCGCAAAACCTTTATGGTTAATGGTTGCACTCCTCAGGGTGCCACTACCAAGATTTCCACCTTGAGTTCCATGATTACTGCCTTGCAGCTTTAGATGAGAAATGTCCTCCACAGTTGCTTTCTGGTCAGGAAAACCTAGAATGTAACCTTGTAATTCAGGTTGTTTCTGAGTATTGCATGCATGATCTGCTCCAGGCAGGAGAGTACTAACACCTTCATTTGTGCCCTGAAACCTGACATGATAACCAGATAAAACTAAGTAGTGCTTGATCACAGGGTAGATGGTAGAATAATTCCACTGTTTACGAAGGCTTCACGCACTAGAGATGGTTGAATAAACAGCCAAACAAATCAAGTTGAAAGAACATGTGAAGACATCCATAATGTGATCGTTTAAACTGAACTCCCAAAATATAATAACAATAATAATAATATAAGAACATTCCCAAGAATTAAAATGTACAAAGAAATAAGACAACAAAGATCAAAGGTCCTTCAAAGTGGAGTTAGTTTGTGAACAATTGATGAACAATCTACAAATACTTGAATTGGTTATTGTTGTCTTTTGGTAATGCACAAACATAAAATGAACTTTCAAGATCAAAAACTTCCATGACGAGATTCAAATAAATAAGGCCAACTAAATTCTCAGAAGCTCCTAAAGATCCAATAGTATATACTTTTACTTTCTACAGTTACTGAATCATGTAAATATTATTGTGAGGGGGATAAGATTTCTGTTTTATCTAGTATCTTTCCTAGATGGATATAATCCACTTAAATACATTCTTCCTCACGTATACATGTGTAGGAGAGGTTTCATGTTAATTTAGTTCATCTTTTCTAGGTTTTCTTTCTCTCAACGAAGTCAGCTACCACCCTTACTCGTCATCCAAGATCACAATCCATGCAACACCTGCGGTGTGGCCTCCTAGCTGCAGATCTGTGCGCCTCACAGCTCTCACATGCAGCCCGAGCATAGACCATGTGGTATCTTCACATGTGGACTGCACGTGCTCTTAATAGTCTAGTGCATCCTCAACATTTTGTACAGTTATATGGGTTTTTATCCAATTGTCTCACCTATGCTGATGTTGCCCACATCCATGTTGTACATGTTTCTACCCCTGCGTCATCATGTTGGTTGTGCTCTAGGTTTCTTCCTCGTATTCATGTGCCATGTGCTAAATGGAAGGAGCTTCTGTGCCTGTTTGTTCAGGTTTGATCTCTATCGCTTGTGGGTTTGTCCCGCTCATGGTGATGTGCACCCAGCTTTCTTGCTGATATGACCATAAAGTTAAATGGTTTTACTATCTTATGTGTTCCAGACCTTCCCGTGTGTTTGTTGAAGATCTTTCCCATCTTATCAATGACCCCAGCAATGTGTAGGATACGAAGTATGTTGATTGAAAGATTATTGTTTTATGTCATGGTTATCTAACAAAATGGAGATGATCGTCAGTGCTGACGTCGTTTGTCTCAAAATGGCAAACAAAATGTCGGAAGCTTGTGTTAGATGTACCCACACAAGCTTTGGCATAGGATGGCACCCATACCCAGACATGTAAGATAACACTATGAAGTGAAGACACCCAACACAAGCTTTATCTCTTAAAAGAACGGTCTGAACTGCTTCACGTATTTAACTCTTTTCACAAAGGAATGAAGACTATTCCCTCGATAATTGCATTTTCATACTCGTTGCCATAGAATATGTGAACTCTAACTTGACAAGATGAAATCATCTCAAGGCATTACTTGTTAAACTTCCTGTATGCATGCATCGTATAATGCTGCTGCTGAGGCATCATCATCTTCTAGATGTTTCTTGTACTCATATTCCCAGTTCTTTCTTGGAAAGATTTCGTTCTTCTGATGTTGTTCTTCTAGATGTTTTCTGATTTTGTGACCCTTCAAAGTGTGAGTCTGTTTGTCTTGCTCGTGTTTTGAGTATAGCCAGGAAAAGCTCTCTCCTAGATCCTAAATGTGACTTTCTTGGTTATCTCATAGCCAAAAAACGTATCATTTTTTTGATCTTGTTGCTAAGAAACACTATGTTTGTGCTGATATCTTTTTTGAGAACATTCAATATTTTTCAGGAATATTTACATTCCCGTGCAACTAATTATTCCGTATGTAAGCTCACTTGTTCTAGCAAAGAAGCCCTTGCAGGTTATCATTGTCATCACAAGCATCTGATGCTCGGTTCTGATCAATCCACTACTGCTTACAGATAAAGAGGTAGTTCCATCAAGTCATCATCTGACTTAGACTTCGTTTGATAACGATTATTAGAAACAATTTATGAAAGAAAGCGTTTATTTTTTAAAAACTGAACCAAATAGTTTTTTTTACGTTAAATTATTTCATTAAGTCAGCTTTTTGTTTGTACATAAAAACTATCAAATAAGTTGATTATAAAAACTATGAAAACTAACATTTTCAAAAACACTATTTATGAGAATAATCTATTTTTCCATAAACGTTACCAAACACTACCTTAGAGATCCCTGTTACTCTTTCAGAGATGGTTGGAGATACGCTAAAGTTCTTCAAGAGACAAGACTCCTATGTAGACATGGAAAACGGGCCGGGCCGGCCCAGGCAAGGGGCGCGGGCTGCTGGGAGTGGGGCGCGATCTGCTAGGGCCGCGCAGGCAAGGGGGCGCGAGCGCTGGGAGCCGCGCAGGCAGGGGCGCGGGCTGCTGATGGCCGCGTAGGCTGGGGCGGCA
>JAMKQA010009096.1:0-16104 GCA_024699735.1 Posidonia australis | reverse complement strand
TGCTGTGTGTGTTTCAGGTGCGGACCGCGTGTAGCCAGTTTCCGGTGCAGGAATCGGAGTTTCTAGCCGCGCATCGAGATCCTAGAGGTGAGCCTTGGTTACAGTCTTTTTGTTCTGTAATTTGTGTAATTAGACTTGTGATGCTATTGTTTGGTAGCGTGCCCGGGATGGGGCGTTACAACATCTTTGTAAGTTTCGTATATAAAATGTGAATAATACTACCTCCTACTCTAAAAAAATAGAATTAATATTTTAAAAATTTAATTTATTTCACAAACTTATGTAATTTGTCAGGCCAGCAGAGACAATCAATTACATGTCTTAATTCTCCTGTAGCTTTTGTCTATTCCTGCAGTTTTGTTGATTTTTTCTTCTCACGTTTTTGTACTTCTCTATCCAAGTTTGTGAAATAAATTAAATTTGTAGAAAGTTAATTTATTTTCTATAATAGGAAGTAATATCATTCACATTATATATACAAAATTTTTTAAAGAATGTTAATTTTATTTTCTATGATAGGAATTTACATCAATCACATTTTATATACGAAACTTGTAAAGATGCATATCAATTAAATACAACAAAACAGTAACCTGATGTCATATATATCTAGTAAAAAGGAAAAAATGAAAATTTCCACTTGTTCTGCACTTCACTACGATATCACTATAAATTAATGTATTTTATTTACAAAAGCTGAACACGACATGTGGAACTTTCCTTTTAAAGTTATCAAAATTTATTACATAAGTATGTGTTTCGATGCATGAAGGATTATTTGTTAAGATCATCGAATTAATTGTTGAAGGATCCATTTCTAGATCAGAGGTAGATAAGTCTTGGAGTTTTGAGTTCATCTTTCTTGTAGATAATGCAAATGTTATGATAATATTAAATCAATGTTATAATAAGATTTATTACATTCTAGACGTGTCTAGTTAGTACATAGACACAAGGAGTCTATGTTGAAGAGCTCAAGAACTTCATAGATTGTCAATATTCAAGTCAAAAGAGGTGACAGTCACCAAACTTGTTGTATTACCGATTATTTAACTTATTTTCAACGATAACGACCAATATTTGATAATAGGTGCGATTATGTAGTTGATTGGGTCCCAAATTTGAAAAGAAATTCGATTTGACTTGATAGAAACTAGTGAATGAGAGTTCCAATATCAAAAATAGTCCCAGTGGGTTCTTAACTTCTGTTTAAATCATCATCATATATAAACACAAGGTGAAGTTGCATGTAAGTATTTCTTAAAATGTTATTTAAATATCAATCACTGGTTTTCATTTAACTTATTATTTTTTTATAATTTTGGAGAACTGAGAAGAACCATAAAGAGATTCTCGACTTCTTCAAGGAAGTTAATCTGGATCTCTACATTACAATTTATGATAGTCTTTGATTTTTCAAGTTACCCTACTAGTTTAGAGTACTAGAAGATAATCGAAGTTGAACAATTTAAAGGATAAGTGATATTGCTTTTTATTTTTCGTTTAATGAGCTAATGATTTTAATTTCTCCTGCTTTATGGTTTATCTAATTGTGTTGCTTCAAGCAATGTAACTGAGGGAACTTATTCAGTTTTACTTTGCTGAAACACCACATTATTATAGAAAATCTGCATAATATGTCAACTACTGTGAACTGTTAAATAACATATGCAATCATTAGTTCTTTTGTTGAATTTTTTTTCTACCGTATTCAATAGAATAGGTCTGATTCATGTCTCTTTTTGATAAATAAATACCTGATGGAAATCCTTTCCAAAATTATTTAGAAAATAAATTCAATGTCGGATCTATTTCTATAGTTACATACTGCTAAAAAAATACAGACACGTGGTCAACCCTTTTGCACATGTTGTGATGCTGACATGTAGTCAACTATTTATATCAACATATGATTTTATTAAAATTTGTAGTTTTATATTGACAACAGAGGATCATCTTGTCCATCTACTTGGAGGTGGCAATTAGTGTGTTATTCATGTGAAACGTGTTACTTTGAGTTAGTTCAGATACTTCGGTAGGATCTAATGTTTGTTTTATAAGTATAGAAATATTCTTTATTTATACGAAACAAAACATTCAACATATAAATGTAATGATGCAAAAAATATATTTGTTTTCCTCGTGATGTAATTTACGAGATACTTTTGATTATGTTAATCCTCTCTTAGTTAAAGTAATTTACTGATATATTTCATTTGCAGTGTTATTAAAGATCTGCAGTTTTTACGAAAAATTGGTGGGAGAAGGCTTTTTTGACTGCTATCAGTATCTTCAATATTTTTGTGTTGGCTCAAATACATCTATTGAATTCTTAGTTCTGTAAAACTTGATGAATATACAATGTTAGTGGATGAAATAACACTTTCTTGACATCAATCTCTCTTATAGTTAATCATGTTGGATATTGATGGGTGTTGTACTATTGTTGAAAATTTAGGACAAGGAAAAGAAAACGACGTTACAAATTTAAACTAATTAGTCTCTTTTACTAGCGACAAGAATTATTATCTAGTAATAAGAATTATTATTTATCAAGTAACACGAATTATTTATATAGTAATTATAGGCAATTGTTTGTTAACCAATAGTATTTATCTAGTAACAAGAATAATTTATATAGTAACAACAAGTATTTTTATGGAAATCAAGTAGAATTTGTATTATCCAGTAATAAGAAGATATTATAAAGTAGAAAAAGAATTTCCATGATAATTTGTATTAACCATAAGAATTTGTATTGTAACCAGTAATTTTTATCTAATAATAAGAGGAATTTATACGATAACAAGAAGAATTTTTATGACAATCAAGCAAAATATGTATGTTAACTAGTGCTATTTACCTTGTAACAAAAAGAATTTATACAATAGCAACAAGAATTTCTACGATAACAAAGAGATATTAGATAGTAGTAAAAAGAATTTCTATTGTAACAAAGTAGAACTTGTATGATAACTAATATTATTTATCTAGTAACTAGAAGAATTTATTTAGTAATAAAAAGAATTTCTACGGTAACCAAATAAAATTTGTATAACTATTACAACATATAATCACATGTAACAGCAAAATTTGTAATGGTAACTAATAGTATTTATCTAGTAACAAAAAGAATTTATTTAGTAATAAAAAGAATTTTTATGGTAACCAAAAAGAAGTAACTATAATAACAATATATAATGACATGCAACATAAACACACAAAAAGAAGTAACAAAAAAATACAAAGCATTAAGCATTAATTTGGTAATGCAATGGATTTCTATAATAACAAGAGGATTTTCAACTGTAGGATTATTTTGAAATGATTGAATTATTATTGTAAATGACTTATATGATATTGTTGTAATTTTATTGTTTCTTATATTTTTATTACACAGGATAATCTAGGATTGATCAAGTGTGCAGAGCATGGACAAGGCTTAAATGGATGGACAATGACGCAGCTAGGAGGTTGAGGAAGGGGTGTCAGTGACGCCACATAATACTTGTGTCTAAATTATCCAGAATAAATGTAATTAAGTTATTATAACCTGTACAATTAGATTAATGATATGAATTTGAGTTGAACTCTCTTTTAGTTTGTATTTGTCCATGGTAATTCCTTTACTATGTGATATTTTGGACCTTGTGTGCCACATCTGCGTGTGTAGGACCGGAGTGGAACCGGAGTCAAATCTACGCGCAATGTCCACCGCGAGCCACTATTCACCTATAGCCTTCCACTTTACCATCTACGTCGAGTCTCTGATTTTGCAAAGATCTCCGACGGCTCAACTACAAGAGGGGCGAGGGAGATAAATAGGGCAACAATAAAGACGTTGGAAACAACACACTCGACGAGAGAAGAGAAGAATTGGGGTGAAACTAGAGAAAAAAAGAAAAGAGAGAAGAGAAATGGGTTCTTGTCGGTGGAGGAAGAGTCGTCAGAGTCCCTTGTGCCTGGAGGACTCGCCAAGGAGGAGAGGAAGACCGCCAAGGGAGAAGGAATTGCTAGATTACTCCTAAATGTATGCGTCCATCTTTTCAATTCCTCTTTTAACTTGAGTTTTGAATCTTTCATGAATGATAAGATTTTGTTGGAAATCACGAAAATGTATTAATTTACTTGAGACTATGAATGTATATGGATTCAAGAATTTTACCATGATGTTTCCTAGAGATTTTTATGAATTTTCAAGAATTAGTAACCGCACTTGAGAATGAACTTTATGGCTTGTGAAATTATCTCGAGAAATAAACAATGGTTTTCAATGAAACTTGTCCTGACTATAAGTAGACTTGGTATACTAGTAAATGTGTTTTATTTAAAATTTATGATTCACCGGAAAGAAGTCCTTTGAAGGTCCTAATTTCAACAAACAAGTGGCCTAAAGGCTGAACTAAGTTTGCAAAAGACGTGGATTTCAACATATCGAATAGATTCGATATGCCGAATTCCTATTAGTTAACCTGTAATACCTATTTTCGATCAATCAAAATCATTCACTTTACCGAATCAAGAAATTTCGATAGACCATTTAGTTTCGATCACCCAAATTAGGACCAGAACTACCCGATGTTATCCACTTACCTATCGAAGGAATTTAAGTAATAAGTACCTTATATTATTTTGTTACGTTTTTCCTCAATTAAAGTAGTAATGCCAAATTTGTGATTTTTTTACATGTTTACTTAATAAGAATTTCTTAAGATTTAAGCAATAAATGCAGAAAAATTATTTCAGAAAAGAAGAATTTTACAGAAAATATTCCCATAAAGGCAAAGATTTAAAATAAATATTTGAAAGGAAAATGTATATTTTCAGAATAAATTTTTTTAAGAGACTGAATGTCCAAAGAAAGATGATAAATGGCCAAGTATGATGACTCGTGATCTTAAACACCAAGAAAGAAAGAAACATTGGAATAATACATTCCCGTGCAAAGAAAAAACAGTGAGAACCTGTTGACTCTAAGGAACCTATAGAACCTAATAGTGCGACCTATTGATCGAAACTGACGATAAAATGTCGAACATAGAAACTTTCACCATAACAATGTGGGAGGTTAAAATTGGTGCTTTTCTTTTCGTTTATGACCAGATCACTTCTAATTAAGGTAGCACTAGAAAAGAAAAGTTTTCAAATTTGTCATTTAAAACAAGTTTAAGCTAGAATTGAACTGAACTTTGGCTTTTACGTTTTAATCAGATTTTAACAAGACAAGACTAGAATTTAAAACAAATCCCAACTAAAATTTGTATTTCAGATAGATTCAAGATTTGTATTTTAGGCTGTATCCAAGTCTCCAAGTTGTTTCTCAGAAATACATTAAAATAATGCAAAAGATTTAAAAAAGAAAGAAAAGATTTGAAAAGAATATATTTTCTCAGGTATTTCTCGAAAAGAATTTACCAGAATCTTATTCAGAAATTTTATTCAGAGTTTTGGTTCTAGTAAAAATCTAGATTAGAGATTTATAGAAAAGACCTTTAGACAAGATTTTAGGAAGTTTTACCCTATTTTCGAAATCTAGATTATAGAACTGCAGATGATTTCCACCATATTTTGTGGACACGTACTGAGTTACTCACGCATATTTTCTTGTTTTGTTTTGTTCTTAAGTGCTTAATTTGGAATATAATCGATCCCGATGTACACAAGCAGGAGTCACTAATCGTACACAGATTCAGAGAAAGATTGTAGTTTAAGTTCTTTTTTTAAAGTACATAAATCTTAATTTAGTAGCTTAGATTCCGTAACACCCGCTGTAAGAACGTTACACGCTGATGCTACGATAGCGAATGAGTGAGCAGCGATTCGAGGAGGAAGGGGACCGGAGGTGGGACAAGTTTAGTGTGGAGGGAACATTTTTAAGAAGGATTTTTTTTTTGTATTTAGTGTGGTAATGGAGTTAGAGAGATATGTAGGGTTTTAACGTTTTTGTTTGTAACATTTGTATGATATTTTAAAATTTTTCAAAAAAATGTATAATACTAAAATTAAAATTTAAATAGAAGGTACAATTTGCATTACCTCCTTAACTATTAAATTTGTGAATAAGGTAAAGTAACAAGATTTTCTTAAAGAAGAGGGTAGCTAACCCTACCCAAATCCCCTCTCCCCGTAGTGTTCTCATAAATTGTAAAATTTCTAAAAGTAAATCAAAATAAATTTCTAGAACATAAGAAGTTACATGTTTAATGAATTTTTAAACCTTTATAGTAGAGAGTCCTACCAATAAAAGCCAAGAAGTTAATAGAAAACAAAAAACCAACAAGTTAACAACAAACAACTAGTATTAATAAAGTAAGTGGACTAAGATCTAACAACAATGGACCAAGCAAAACAAAAAAGATTTTTATGATAAATTCATTAAGAATTAATTCATACCTTTTGGATATTCATTCTCTGTATATATATAGTAATAATAAAAAACACGACATATACATAAATATATATTGTACAAATAAATATGAAAAAATAAATTGATTCCAAGTATTTCACTTAGGTTATACGAACCACCAAATGAGATTAATTATAGTATGATAACAACGATGATGGATGAGATGCTTTAGTAATGGAGACAGAAGATTACTACACAACATTATAGGAAGAGTTTCTAAGTCCACTTAAGCACAAAAGGAATATCAAATGCATCATTATAGAAAGAAAGTAACGATGCATCGATCAATGAAATCTAAAACCAAGAATCAGAAAACCCAAAAATCAACATAAAAAGAACCAATCATCAAAACAATCCAAAAGGAAAATCTATCAAAAGTGATAGAACGTAACAACCCTCATCAAAGTGGCACAAACCATATCCAAGAAGCAAGAAACCCAAAAAATCAATTAACACAACTGCAAAGAACACCACCCAAACACAAAACAAAAACATATTAACACAAAATAAAAACAAATACCACTTTACCAATTATGTAGTAGTAAAAGTAACTCTAAAGATGTATAAGTAGGGGTAAATCTTGAGTAGGAGATGAAACGAGGAAAGGATAGTCTATACTCTAGTCGCAAATAATGAATCAAACCCTGTGGCGAGCAAAATCTGTGCACATGGTTAAAAAGTACACAATAAAGGACAGGACTAAACGATTACTTAATAAAAAGAAGGCTAATGTAATTCAAACATTATATGTCGTTAATCACTACAATAATGTAACAAAAAGAAAGATAATGTAATTTGATTGGATGAAACATCACTACAATAATTAAAAAGCACATAATATCTAACCTTTTATTTTTACAAGATAAGTGTGCCTAAAAGCATAAGCCCAACATCTTTTTTTTCCTGTTTTCATTTAAAATATTGGAGAACTTCACAAGATAACACCAAAATAAAAAGAACAATTGATGTTATATAAGTATGAGATCCTCCACACATTATGTATGTCATGTGTATGATATTATACCTTAGGACTTCGACATGACATTTCTACTTCTGAGTTTGCAATTTATTGTAATTTTTGCATTTCTGGTAATTGGAATTCAGAGTTAAGGTGGTGGTATCATTGTCATGAAAACAGAACCCATTGAACTTGAGGAGTTCGAACAATGCAATTTATTACTTTATTTCCATTGCTTCTACTACTTTCATGCATATCAATGTTATCCACTTTATTTTAATGGTCATACACTTAATAAGAAGTGACTAATTTGTATATTCAACTTATAACTATAAGTAGAATACAACGATAAGTTGAATGGGAGTCTGACTGATAAAGAGAAAATCAGTGGTAGATACTCTAAGAAGTTTGTTTCTTCTTCTTTTTATTCTTAAGGTTTTCATCTTCCATGTTCCCTGTTTGCTTAGAAATCTATTCTTCTTAGATTTTATGCTAGCCTTTTTAGGATTCTTTCCCATCATTTCATTTTCAAGCTTTCTTCCTTAATAAAAATGTGATACTTCTTGAGGTCTCTGTCAGTCTGTTTACTATGTTTACCCAATGTTGGGAGATTCAACTTCCTTAGTCTACAGTGTTGGTGTGGATGCCCATTAATTTAAATCTTACAACGAATGAGGATAGTGAGTAACTATCAGGAGGCAATATACTTTTTACGTGCATTTACAAAAAAGACTGTTGATATAGCATTGTAGCAGAACATAAGTTCATAATGCTCTTAAAACAGTCGTGAAAAAACTGTAAAAACTTGTTATGAAGGACAATAAAAAAACAAACGATTGCATGAAAGATCCTCAATTTGCTACTCTTGGATTTGGTGATAAGCCACTTTAGATGAAGTTATAGAGGGTAAACTTTGCACAGGTTTTTTGGAAGCTTAGTGAGTGCAATATTGCACATTTATTTTATTGTTTTGTTCCAATTTTTGTCCAGAGTGGATGCTAAAACTAGGCAAAAGGCAAGGGCAAATGCGGATGAAAGTGTTAATGAGCTGGGATGCAAAGGGAATGCACTGTCGACCTTCCACCACCCTCACCTTGTCTCACTAACTGTCACGTCTCAAATTTTCCATAATAATTTAAACAAATTAAGTTACAAGAAAATTAAAAACTAAACAGAAAATATCATCTACTAGGAACCTATGTGTGCGGCTACGAGACTCCGAACTATATGTACTATACTAAGCCATCTGTATGTCTACATCTGCAAATCAAAAACACAACTAAAACATGAGTGACAAAAGTCACCCAACACGCACTCCACGAAAAATAACGGAAACCAAAACTATATTTAATTTTCTTTTAAATTCATTTGACAATCAATTCCTTCAAAACCCACAATTAGGCCCATACTAGACAAAACAGCAACTGAAACTCTACTAGCCCAAAACCACAAGCAAGAGTCCTCAATGGCCAAAACCACACACAATGAATCAAAAAACCCGACGCCAACCAACCAACCAACTCTGGCCACACGTAGTCCACTGAGGAGCGACAATAACATTCTACACTGTCACGATGTACCCTCAATGCAGGAGCAAACCACCATCCCGCGATCCTCCCACCTGGAGAACCCTCACAAAGCCAATCCCTCCTTGGGAAGGCTGACCTGTCACTCAAGATGTTACCAGCTACAGGACACGTATCCCACTAACACTAGCCACCACATGGTACACCTCCTCACGACGTCCTCCACACATGGTACTCAGGAGGGAGTATTATACCTCCACACCTGACAACATCCGAACATCATTGCTCACAACGACAGCAGAAGTATCATAACTCTCTGTCATGTCACAAGACATCATCACCAGCGGACCACAACCCTAACTTTAAGACAATAGTCTGAGAGTCTTATACTTCCAAGACTCGACGACCTTTAGCCTCAGGTATCTCAACCTCCGACCTCAATCAAAGAGGCGCACCTAACCACTCTAAAATGTCGTCACATTCCCTAATCCTGATGACACGATCCCACGGTGTCTCAACCTACACACAGGAAATTAAAAAAACATTTTTTCCAAAACGGGTCATCCATATCTTTGAAAACCATTTTATATTTTTGAAAATTCTTTAAAAAACCTCGACAAAACAGCACATCATATATCTAAAGGAACCGCCACTGACAATCCACAATCCCATCTAAAATGGGTAAAACAAACCAATCCAGAAATCCACTACATTCAAAACACATTTTCCAAAAATCCAGAAAAAACCACCAAAAAATGCCCTACCAGACCCACACATGTGGATCACAAGTCTGACCCACGCCCTTAGCACTTTCGTCTGAGCGCAAACAAAGCTTAGACTAGGAGCCACAGTCAAACCTATGCATGTGGCCCACACATTCGACCTGCGCCTCCAATTTTCTGTCAAAATTCAGACGACATGCAGCAGAACACCCAAAAACGCCCAAAGTGGGAACCAAAGGTGGACCCACCAAACAACCACCAAAAATCTCAAATAAAAAATATACGATAGACCCTCGATTCTACTCCAAATCTCATTAAACAAAATCAAAATCTTTCATCACACAGCAAGATATAAATTCGCAAGCACAGAAGGGTCAAAAGGACCCAAGCCACAACAACCACCATAAATACTACAATAAATTTCCAAAAATTCCAAAATATTAAATTTAACCTAGATTACATGCATCCTAGGCATTTCTACCATTTTACATGATTTCTACTCAATAAATTAGAAGTACGTACCTGAAATAAGCTCCGACGACCCAACATGCCCTTCAACCAGCCACCGACCTCCACCAACCACAACGATCAACCCTCAATGCGGGCTCCACAAGAACCCACACGCGGACCCACAAGCACAGTGCCACAATGCACAGTGCTAACCACACACAGGAACACGCAACTAGAAACCGATCCACGAGGTCCTAGTCCAAAGTCACAAAATTGTACAAACGAACAATGGAACAGTAACACCAGTTCAAGAATAAAATCATTAAAATATAAATAATTACAAAATAAATTTACGGGTGTTACACCTACATTCGCGGACTCGACTGACCATACAGGTAGCAGGGAGCACCAAGCAAGCATCTAGAGTGACCAAGGGAGGAAAAAGGAAGGTCATAGGGTGCTCAAAAAGGTGCGAGAGTTCTCACAAGTCATTGATCGTTTCTAAACCCAACGGACCCATCATAGGCGATAAAGAAGATGACCATGGAAACTCAAAATATGGAAACAAACTTACACAAGAAGTTCAAACACAACTCAAAGCTCGAAATGAAGATGTAAACAAGGGGGAAAAAATGAAATAACAAGACCCGAGAGTGTGACTTACCTGTGGGAGCTCGTCTTCTCCGACGATGGCATCCGCTTCGGATCGACACTCGGCAACTAGTTGCTGAGGCTGGGGAGGTTGCTGGAGAAAGGCAGTAGAGGGAGAATGGTGGTAGGGGTGGTTTATTATCTCAGTGCTCTCTCTCTCCCTTCGATTACATGGCCATGACGTACGTAGAGGAGGGCGACAGGAAAGTGGGCAGAGACCGCCGACTAGGTGGTTGTGGGAGGCTTAAAGGAATGATGGCTTGAGGCATTAAAGGGGAGAGGTGGTCTGGAATGTGGAGGAGGTGAGCAGACAAAGGTCAAGAGTGTGAGTTTAGGCTTGTGGTGGAATTATGGGTTAATGGCATTGGATTGGGTTTAGAGTTTTTGGTTAGTTTTAAAGTGAAAAAAAAGAATGAAGTCGGGGAAATGCCTCATCGCCACTAATGCACTCTTTTGGAGAGGTCCACCAACAAATGATTGTAAAATCAGGATGTTTGCATTCACCATTATTTCATAATATTCAGAGAAATAACATGTAATTGTTTCATATTGTTCTTTATAATGCTATATAGAAAAAAGGCTCTTTATAATGCTATTTATAATATGCTCAGCATTGTTTCATAGAGCTGTATGATTTCATAGTAATGTAGTATGATAGTAATTGTTTAGCTCTTTATTATGATGCCTATGTTAGGTCTTTTATTGCATGATATATGCCGATTGATACATTCTTTCAATTCCTATAGCTTCTACTCCATTTTTTTGAAAATGTTGACAAGTAGTTGCCTTAAAAATCTTTAATGACTAATTACTTCCTTTCCTATCTCCCTGTTGTCGATTGATACTTCTAACAAGCTATGTTTCAAATGCAAGTGTTCTTTCTATTTTTTTATAAACAAAAAAGCCAGGCAATTACTCCTATTGCTATTCTGGATTTATTAGATTGTACTTCTCACAGTACTTAAAGGAATCATATTATTTTTATCACTGTATAGTCTTTAGTTTTAATCTTGATAAATCTGTATAAAAAAATAACAACGTACTACTTGTCCACTAGCAATTAACTATTGATCCTAGAAATCTCAAAGAAGAGACGCATATACGGAACATATGTTAGATGTATTTCCACTAGCAATGAGAATGATGGACTACTTGTCCATTAATATTATCACACACCCAAACCTTTTGCTTGCTCTCTATTTTTTTTCAAATGAGAGTTGTATATTAATGTATGCTAATTGAAGGATTTTCAAGATTTACAACACGTGACTGTAGTAGAATAAGAAGTGGCATTCCTGGATTTAACACTAAAGGGGTGAATTCTAGTAAGAAAAGTAGTTAGAACGATAGTCAGCAAAAAGAAAGTATAACAAACAAATATAAAAGAAATGCAAGCGTATATCGTCAAAATGGGGTATAAACCAGTGTAGGAGCAGTGGTTCTTCTCCACCACCTCGACCAAACCACATATCAACCATGCATAGTTGGTGCCACCTCAGTCATAATGGTCCAATTGCTCCAGGTGCACTAGATATATCAGCTAATCTACCTTGACACAATATCCAAAGGTGTCGTTGAAGATTAGCCATATCAACTCTAACAGAAAATGTCTTAGCACGAACCCTACCTCCTTTGAGTTAGGCTCGGGGTCAGGCAACACCTGATCCCACTAGCGTAGCCACTAAAGCATTAAGGAGAAGGCAGACCGTTTGTTGCACAGCGGCTTGCGCCCTAATAAGCCAGGCACCATAAAGAAGCCTTAAGTGGCAAACCCCACTATCGGCTCACCGTCAAAGTGTAGGCCCGTCAGCAAGGCCCAATGGTCTGACAGCACTCCCAAGTCACCAAAGGAGAAGTGGAAAGTGTGTCTCGTGCTTCCATCTCTCGACTAAGACACGAAAGAACTTGTAATGGCCATGGATAGCCGCAATCCTCAGGAAATAACCGAACAAGGTGTACAGGAGTAGGAACTCCCTCAGAAACAGTGGTAGGCTCCTCATCACCCTATTAGCATCCTCAGCATGAAAAGAAAACATCGAGCAAGCTAGGGAGGGCAGATAAACATGAAGCAAATCAGAACAATTGGAACTATCCTAACCTGAAACTCACAACGCTCGACGATGTGCTCGAGATCCAATAATTGCCCACCGTAGTTCCCAGATTCCTGTACAGCCAAATTTTGAGTTTAACATTATACACTTGTCAAGACTTAGCTAGCACAAAAAAGTTATGTACCTCCTCTGGGACCATAGGCTCATGAGCACTTGAACTAGCTCTTGATGCCTGGGAACTAGAAGGGCCCCGCGACCTCGAACCTGTGGAAGCTTCGCTCCGGGTCCGTGAGCTTGAGGTACTCCCGCTCGATGCACGGGAACCATGCCACTATGTCAAGAACGAGACTGCAAGCATAGAAGTCAAGCAAAGGTCAGGTCACAATGTATGCGCAAAGCAAGCAGTGTTAGTAGAATCAACTGTCAGAAGGCATAAAAACAGAGTATGACAGAAAAGAATAGAAATGATTGAAAGACAGGCATAGCACGCAACAATGTTCACCCAATATGAAAGCATGCAAGAAGGTAAAATATGGTCGGGGCATAATAAAAATGTGTGTGCAAAATATGGCAGATATTGGCAGTAAAATCCTGGTAGCAAAACATGGCATTAGGGCATTTCCAACAGGATAAATCACAACGTAATGCAGACATTTCAGCAGGCACAATCAAAGTTATAAAATAAGCACTATGATCACAAAACAAATACATGGCAAAAGCATGCAAAAGTCGTAGACATCAAACCAAACTTCCACCATAAAACCGAGCATATCCAAGCGGTCAGAAAATTACAGGGAAATTTAGGGGGACAATGGTCTAACAATGCTACTACGCAGATGTCGATGGCACTACAAGGCGTGGCATTACAGAAGATTACAAAATAAACCAGTGGCATGTCAAGAAAGCAATCAATTTATGCGGGAAATTAGATGCCATCACAGATTACTAAAAATCAGTTTTTTGAAACAGGAAGTTCATTTTTGTACAGCAAGTCAATGAAACCATTTTTTGTTAAATATGCACAAAATTTAGAATTTGGTTGTGGCATCATCACGACCGCGAGGAGGGCCGGTGGTGGGCGATCTGCACAGAAGTCAATGAAACCAATTTTTGTTAAATATGCACAAAATTTAGAATTTGGTTGTGGCTTTGTCACGACGGCGAGGAGGGCCGCCGGCATACCGGGCTGATCGCCCACCGCCGGCCAATGGCCGTAGAGCCCTACCACTGCCTCCATAGCCTACTGGTTCTGCCCCGGAACGGCCAACCCTCACCCCTCACCGTCGACACAACGTCGCTGCCGCTTAACCACAAGGAAGGAGGGAGGAGATGGAGGCCCAGCGACACCCAAGCATGCCATTCCAACCCTCCAGCAGCCACCTGCTGTCGTTCCAGCGCCCATAGTCACCGAGCAGTCCGTCACCCCGTCTAGGCTCACCGGCACTAGGGCACGGCCGATTGGGCCCTCGACTTCCCGCAACTGCCGCTAGCACCGAGCTGCGACCGCCGGTGCGGCATCACCGCCACCTGTCGTCGACAGCCCGTGCAATGAGGGGCAAACAAGGAAGAAGGGCGACGACCA
Source organism: Posidonia australis (assembly GCA_024699735.1). Taxonomy (NCBI): domain Eukaryota; kingdom Viridiplantae; phylum Streptophyta; class Magnoliopsida; order Alismatales; family Posidoniaceae; genus Posidonia; species Posidonia australis. Next base: position 1,758 of record JAMKQA010009096.1, on the reverse strand, counting down.
ATATTGCTAGTAGAAGTAAAAGAGAAAAAAAGAGAGGAGGAAGAGAGAGGACGGCGGCGTACCATTGAAAGACCCACTAGCGCGCCACTTGAGACCCTCCAACAGCCACGCCACCACCCGCACCTGCATCGCCGCAAATCAGCACCACACCATGTTGTCGTCGAGTCCTGTGAGCCCGAGTCGTCTCCTACCTCCACTACGCGCCACCGCCGAGTGCCCTCTCCATCGGTCGTCTACCACACACGCAAGCAATGGGGAAAGGGGGAGGAGTTGCGTCGGGTGAGGGAGAAAGTTGGAGAAGATGAAGAAGAAGAGAAGAAGGGGCCAAAGTGGCTCGCTATGCATAAGAAGGAGAAGATGAAGAAGAAGAGAAGATGGAGAAAGTTGGAGAAGATGAAGAAGAGAAGAAGGGGACAAAGTGGCTCGCTATGCAGAAGAAGGAGAAGATGAAGAAGAAGAGAACATGGAGAAAGTTGGAGAAGATGAAGAAGAAGAGAAGGAGAGAAGAAGGGGAAGAGCCAATGGGGAAAGAGGAGTTGCGTCGGGTGTGGGAGAAAGTTGAGGAAGATGAAGAAAAAGACTTGATTTTCAGCAGAATGTAGCTTGGTTTCAACAAGTAGACATGGAAATCGGACCGTGGGCCTGCCCCGGGCCCGATCCAGTTTGGGTCTGAAAAAATCTAACGTGGGACAGACAGGTCAGGTCTGTCGTGGATCGTGGGCCGTGTCGGGCCTAACGGACAGGTCCACTAAGATTCGCAGAGTAGGTCCAGTTTGGTCCACGAAAAACCCCAGATCGGACCAGACCAGCTTGCGTACAGTAAAAAAAAAAAAATTTAGGTTAACAAGTCGAGCCTGTGAACAGTAACCTGTAAAAAAAAAAGCAAACGGAGCGGACCCGTAAACAGTAATCGTAAAAGAAAAAAAAAGCAAACGACTCGACCCGGAAAAAATAAAATAAAAAAATAAAACTGCAACGATCCAATGGACCGTTGCACTGCAATAGGAACAGTAGCCGTTGCAATTGCAACGGTTACATTTGATTTTGATTATTTTTTTTGGCTATTGCATGCAACAGCCACTTTGATTTTTTTTTTTTTTTTTAAATCTCAAATTTTAACCTATAAATACCCTCTTATACCTTTCATTTTTTCTCACAATCTCTTCTACAACTTTCTCAACTCTCCTCTACAAAATTCTCTTAATTCTCAAAAGAAGATTTTCAAGTGAAGATTTTGCTTTGACTTTGGATTCTGCCCAGTCTTCTGCTCTCCAGACTCCAGTCTCCACGCGACAGTAGCTGAGCCAGCAACATCAAATTTTCTTTACTTCTAATCCTTCCAAATTCTTTACTTCTAATTCCTCCATTTTTGGGTTTTGGTTTTTGTTGGTTAAGGGTTTTATTCAATTTTTTAATATTAAAATGGAAAATATTGGTAATATTAGTATCCATGATTATATCCTAGTATGGAGTCAGATCATCCTCAAAGTACCCCAACAAATACTTCACATTCCACAGCCACAAAAAAACATAGGAAACAAAGTTCTTGGGTTTGGGAGCATGTTACATTAGACCTTGTAGATCAAACTAGGTGTTATTGTAATTATTGTAATACCACATACACATGTCCTAGGGGAGGGGGTGTAGGTCACATATCTAAACATTTACAAAAATGTATATCCAAACATAATAAAGATGAAAATACAGATTTAAAACAATCAAAAATACAAGTAGGATCTAGTGGTATAATTAATTGGA
>JAMKQA010009093.1:0-11446 GCA_024699735.1 Posidonia australis | reverse complement strand
TCAGCTTTGCCATCAGAAAAGCCCACAAGTCATCTACTCCTCCCGTGTCACCTCCCAGATCACTTCCTATCAGAGAACTCACGAGGAACTCCGATCTCTCCATCTCTGACGGTGAGTGTGAGTGTGTGTGCGAGTGTACGATGCGGAGGAAGGAGGTTGCCCCAAATGCAATGGTTAAGTACAGAGGTTCTCGTGAGTTTACAGTGCTTTACTTTATTGCATAAAGTGATAAGCTGGAATAACACACTCTACAGTGTACACTACTTTACTTTATTGCATAAAGTGAAGGTGATGAGATGGAATCACAGTTTACACTACTTTACTTTATTGCATGGAGTGAAGGTCATGAGCTGGAATCACACTTTCTAGTGTTGAATGATCATGTCAGACATTTTTAATGTCAGGTTCCGTTTTGCAACCTTTTTCGGATTCATAAAACCGAAAAGTCCTCGTCTTTTGTTTTGATAATTACTTCTATCCGTACTTGATATAAGGTCCGTTTTATAATCGGAACATTTTATCTATTCAAATCAAATCAAATCAAACTAAACCATTCAAAATCAGTTTGGTTCGGTTCAGTTTGTGGTTTAACGATTTAATAAAACATATAGAAAAAAAAAAAGTTGATAGTGAAAAATGAAAGAATATAACTAGATATAAGATAAAATGACAATAACTACATCTAATACTGCGAAATTTATATAAAAATCACGATTCCTAGTAATATGAAATTTTCATGTATCATGTTATGATAGAATTACAGCAATGAAGTTTATCAATTGCAAGAATCAAATATAAAACAACCTGGTAAAGATACATAAGATTGACTAAAAACGTTTTTATTTGACTTCTAATAACAATTAGTTAAAAAAACAACCTAATAAAAGATACATAAGAATGACTATGATTTGAGCCATGGTTCTAAAAGATACATAATTATATTCTTTTAAATATTTAATATACATATTAACATATATAGTTTATATTAGGTTCGGTTTGGTTAAATCGTCCTTGAAACCACAAACCGAACCATATGGTTCGGTTTGGAATAATTGAAACCACAAACCGAACCATATGGTTCGGTTTGGAGATATTCCAAACCAACCAAACCATTGAATTTGAAAAATCGAACCGAACCACTAAAAATAGTTTGGTTCGGTTCGGTTAACCGGTTTGGACAGTTTCGGTGCCTACCCCTACTTGGATGGTAGGTTGTTAAGAGAGAACAAAAAGTTAATTGACCTCGACTTTGACGGTCCACCGGGAATCACTCCTAGGGTCTACTTGATAAAAGGAATTGTTAAATGGATTGAACTGTTTGAGGTTGCTACCTCCAGCTTGGAGGCGAGTGGGTCGGTGGGCCATCATGATGTGTCTAAAACCAAATAGATATTTTAAAATAAATAAATCAGAATAATAATTACTATTCCAAGTTTATTTGGATTTTTACACAATCAAATAGAATAGTAATTCTTATTTTAAAATTATTCCAAATGTTATTTCTAAAACCAAAGAAAGGCATAATGAATAACCACTGCAAGAAAAAGATGATTTTGCGATGACATTATTCCTTACAAAGTCTTCGTGGATACTATGCTAAGTCTTTGTTATAAATATTAACGAGGAAGTAGCGAGGACTGTTTATCATTAGAAATAAATAACTCGTTAAATCAATATTACAAGGACATATCATCACAATGTACTTGTTAAATATTAGCGAAGACATTACGAGAGAATTATTCCTCGTTAAATATTAACGAAGATATTACGAGGGAATTATTCCTCGTAATGTCCTCGTTATATCATCGCAATATATTCGACAAGTCTTCGCTAAATATGATGAGATTGTATCATTGTTCTAGTATTAGCGAGGAAATTACGAGAATATGTCCTCGATACACCCTCGCTATTGGGCTTGCTAAATATAAGGATAGCACTATTTTTGCGAGGACATAGCGAGGAGATGTCCTCACCATGTCCTTGCTAATAATGTGCAGTAAAAAAAATACATTGTAAAATTGAATATGTTAAAATTGAGATTCATATACTTGGTAAAATGACATTCAAATACATTTACAAGTATATTAAATTACACATATACAAATTTTATAAAAAAAAAGTTTCAATTGATCATACAAATTTACAAAAAATTTATCATACTTAAAACAAAGTTGGTTCCTTAAAATTTTTATTATATTTTATCGTTTCACACATCTAAATTTTTTACAAAAAAAGTAGCTAATACAACACTGAAATGTTTTAATACAAGTTACTAGATATAATACAAGTCAAACGATATGTTAAGTATCACTTTTTTAAGGAACCAACTTGTTTTCCTTTACCTTTTGAAGATGATGCATGGATGGAGCGACGATGACGTGTATACTCCTCGTAATCCTCCTCATCATCACTTGTCATATTATCTTCTCGCTCATCTCCATATCTTCTGATAATAAAAATTAAACTTAAAATATGTTATAATGGACAATGATTATATTATAATATTAAATTCAATATGATAATTTATATATATCAAAAATTTTAAAATTAAATAAAACTTTACCTTACAAGTCAATCCTCAGAAGCATGTATTTCATCTCTTATTTCATTCCTTACTTCAGTCCTTACTTTATTTCTTATTTTATTCATTATTTTTGAATGCATGTTGGTTCTAAAACTCTCTAATGTAGTCGCCATCTGTGACAACTAAGAACTGAAATACTCCGGATCAAATAAAGCAAAAACCTAAAACGTAAGACGATACTGTCCAATAGAAGCCGCAAAAGAATCGATAGTCGTATCTTCTGAGTAGTATGGATTCAAACCATCCAAGCCTTGCTTTTTTGATAAACTATCCACATTTCTTTTTATTGAAACTTGTTTCCAAAGTTTCTTGTCAAAGACTAGGTATTCATTAACATTATTGTTTCCATACTTTAATTGGTACAAGAAGGTGTATCTATCTTGTATAAATAAATACAAGAAGTTAGTTAAAGATAATATAAAATATAAATGTATATTATTAAAATAATTTTAATTATAACCATGATTATTTATAAGTACATCCTTCACACTTTGGGTTGACCAAACATGTTCTGACCTATTAGTGTAGGATGCAGTCTACCACTCTACTACTGTAGGTTTCTTACATAATTTAGTGACCTGTAACAATTAAGACACAAACATTAATAATTAATTCAAATACCTGATAAAGAGATATCATTCAGATACAGAACAAATGGTTGAAAAAATATTATTCAGTTTAACTATTCCTTAGACTGGAATCATTTAGTCAAATAAGTCTACAAGAGTTGAAATAACAGCTTATAATTAAATCAATAGTGTCCAAAACAATGTTAAATATTATCGAATCCTCAAGAACTATATGGTAAATCATCCAACATGTGTGAGGGGTAAGATCACCAAATATTGCCTCAAAAATTATATGGTAAACCTCTTGACTCTTGGTTCTTGTATAATTATTTCTCTGATGAGATTTCTGACTTAGTAAATATATCGTTTTTTTTAAATAATAGCTTGGTATATACGTTTCGCACTTGTCCATTAGTCTCTTCTTCTTAATATTGCTGATGATGATGCCCATGATTTCAGTTACATCAAACTAACTAGATGATTTTGCTATGCTTGTTCGTTTTCTGGTTGTTCCTGGACTTCAGCACAAGTTTGAGTCACGTCTTGAATGCCGCAAACACAAGTATCTCATGGTCTGTTTCCTGGACGGCACTTTGGCTGTATGACTGCCAAATGATGCAGTATACGTTAAGGTAGCGTTTGGTATGTTGGAATGGAGACTGGAATGGATTGGAATGGAATGAGAGAATTCCATTCTAATGTTTGGTACCAAAAAATCTTTAGAATAGGCATAGGAATGAAATTCCCTTGGAAATCAAATTCCCATTGAACATGGGAATTTCATTCCTTCCTGAGAGGTAAGGAATTTGATTTCCATTCCATTGAGAATCATTCAAAAAATATCGTGTACCTTTCTTTACGGTCATTCCTCCTTCTCCATAGTTATTCCTCCTCCTTCATGGCGTGTTCTCGACGTCTGTCACCCTTAATCATGGAATGTGGGCCAAGCTGGGCCTGGACTATGTCGGGTCAGCCCACAGGCTGGACCAGGCCGAGCCAGGTCGAGCCTCTTTTAACAAAATGTGGGCCCGATACCGCCCATGGCCTGTCGATGGGCTAGGTTGGGACGACCCGATCTATCTGGCCAAAATTTAAATTTTAAAATTAAAATTTGTTATTAATAAAAAAATATTTTTAATACATTAAAAAAAATAAAATATACAAAATACAAAAATAAAATATTTTTATATCATTGCATAGTAATTCTTGAGGAACTTTACAAATATTTTTTTTTATTTCGAGCCCACGGGCCCAACCTTTCTTTTTTCTTTAATTTCTAGGCCAGCCTGGTCTAGTTCCACCCGACCTAATCCTCATTTGCAGGCCAAAATGGACCTATTCCACAGACCTACGGGAGCCTAACACGTGGGCTTGGCACGACCCACGGTGGGCCTGGCCTGGTTCGACCCCTAGTTGAGCTAGACGGGCTGAGGCCATGGTGGGCCTAGGCTCGGTTGATCCGACCCGATTTCCATGTCTAGTCACCCTCCTCTTCCTTCGAGGTCCTTCCTCTTCCTCTACGGCCTTCTCTTTTCTGTAACCATCTCTTTTCTGTATTTTTTTGCTTTTTCGTCTTCTTTTCCTATTTTTTTTATGTATGTATTTTTTTTACAAAAAATATTGATATTTTTTATTGTCTTCTTTTCCTACAAATTTTTTTTATTCTACCAAGAATATTTTGTTAATGCTAATTTAGAAAAGATTATCTATGTTAAAACTTTTATATGTATGTGTATATTGTAGTGTGTATGAAAAAAAAATATTTAAATTTTTTTTCTAAATTGACAGGATATTTTTGTTACTATGTAGTTGTTAATCTTCCAAATTTTATATTTCCATTTCGATTCTATTCTTATGTATCAAATATTAGAAAAGAATTATTTGTCAATTTCATTCTGTAATTTCATTACATACCAAACACAGGAATGGAATAAATTTATTCCATTCCAAATTCCATTCCAATGTTCATTCCATTTCTGTCTATTTTCATTCCAATGTACCGAACGCAAGCTAAATATGAACACCATTATCATATTATTTCATCCATTAATTTTCTAGTTGTTTGCAGTGGTTCACATTGATTTGGACTATGTATGGTAGTACTTACCTTCTCAAATTTTATTTTACAATTTGTTAAATGTGCGCAGCACTCTACTGATGTTTATGAATTGTTTTCTGGATTCAGTAAATCATGAGTCCAAATGGGAGTGAGCAGAAGGACAAGGTGATTTATGTAATACTCAATTGTGAAAATAAAGGTTAAGCCTAGAAGGATAAAAAGGTCTACGCGTCAAACAGTGGGATGAGTGATGATTATCTGCTTTTGAAAATTTTAGGAATGAAAAGAGGAACTTGCACAAATGAAGCATGATCTATAGTACGCAACTACTGAGTCATAAGATTAAAATCATGATCGACAAAGACCTGAAGTCAAACCAAATAGAAATAAAATAATTCATAATCAGCATGAAATGAACGATTTTAGGCAAGAAATATTAATATTCATAAACTAAATACCAACAAACTAAATTAATGGGGACAGAATAAGAGAATCCACAAAATACAGAAAGCTATAATTCCAAAGAGTCTACACTCTACAGAATGGCACAATCTGATTACTAGAGCGGTATGCAGGAATAACAATATTAGTCATCATTCCCATTAAAAAAAAAAGACTTCTACTAGGATAATAAACCATCTTGAGACTAATTACATAAGATGAAGATCAACTATGGCATACTGCAACTTAAGAAGAATCTTTGTCGCTCGTGTATGGGCAGAATTCACCGTGACTACTGATCATATCATCTACATATGGAAGAGAAAGGGACTAGATACTCAAGGTCGGAGCAAGAGTCTCCTAAGATCATGTAAGGCAAAAGAGCAATTCAAGGAAGTGGAGAGAAAGGGATTCCAATTCCAACCCTCTGTACAAAGAAATCGTACGACAGATTAGCAAACCTGACAATTTAGTCCATTCAGAGGAAGTGGTGGAACAGGAGGGAAAGATCATTTTGCTCATATAAATGATTTTGTTGCTCACAAAATGATTTTATCAAGTAATAGAACACTATAAGCATTCCATTAGTTACGTATAGATAAACATCGTTTTTTTTCATCTAGAAATGCTCGACCAACCACCATAATTGGAATGTTGTGTGCACAATCCAGATTGGGGGTTCACGCATAGCATGGCTGCTGGTCATTCTCCACGTCCATACGCATGCGGCAGGATTCAAATCCAAATTGAGCTGCTGGAAATGATGATTGCCCGGTGAAAATTAAACTAGTTGCTCCCTCTCTGTGTGTTCTTGCAACTCAAAACTCTTGACAAGGTGTGTGATGGCATTTTCAGTTTATATTTTGCTTTAGGAAATGTTCTCCTGATTTAGAAGCCTCTGTCGTATCATACAATGTTGTAGTGCTTACAATTTTTCCTCAAAATATATCAGGTCTTCTATTTATTCTTCTACTACATCTAAAAGTTTTAGGAACCATGAATTTAGGACTACATATGATCTTTCTTCCATAAGGATCGTGCTTTTATATGATATCTAAATAGTTCCTATGAGAACCCAAGCAAATCATGGGGACATCTTTTTTTTTTTGTTAAAAGTTGATATAGGTATATATTTCTTCGGCCTTAATGTCAGATAAGAAATACAAAGTTCCAGTAAGTATTTCACCAGTGTGGACACATAGGCCACCAAAAATGAATCAAAATGGTGCAGAATATTCTATCTTTCCTATCAAATGTCCAGAATCAAAAAATGGTACAGACAAGTATAAGTCCAAAATAGAATCAAACAGAAGGATCTGCACAAGTGGTCATTAAGACAAATTTTCCTGGGTAGCCTCTCCTGATGGTGCTAGAGTAGGAGGATGAGAAGGAGATGCCACAGGCTGTGGAGTCATGACTGCAACAAAGTGCTGCAATTTCTCTTTTTCAAAACCTGAAATGAGATTATTAACCCAAAATGACATCCAGAATAATATATCAGAGAAAACTTCTTCAGGTGACTTGCATTGATCTCGAAAAATTCTATTATTTCTCTCCCTCCAAATCATCCAGAGGATGATTTGAAGAAGCATTGCCCATCTTTTGAAAGGCAAGTACTGCTTAAGGTCAGGAGAAGCAAGAAAAAGATCTGGGACAGAAAAAAAACTAGGAAATAATTGAGAGTTTACAAAGAAACCCCAAATCTTTCTAGCAAAACTACAGTTAAGGAAGAGATGGGAGTTATTCTCCACACTAACTGAACAAAATGTGCATAGAGGAGAGCCATTCCAGTCTCTTTTCAATAAATTTTCTTTAGTTAGGTTTTTGTTTTGAATTACTAACCACGCAAATAACTTCACCTTTAGAGGAGAATGGCTATACCAAATACTATGTAGAAAAACATTACGTAATCCACCATCATTAAGCGGAGCATATGCCTCTTTCACAGAAAAAGATCTGGAGGGAGTCCATTGATATTCATCCTCTAAATCATTAAGAGAAAGGGATTGCAAAATATTGACAAACCCTTCTAACTGGATCTGAATCAGATTATGTTCCTCACCATAATATGGTAAAAACAGTTTATGGAAGTCACTGTGGAACAAATGCATTGTTTCCAAAACATTCATGGGGACATCTACTCAACTAAGATTTGAAGGACCTGAATACCAGTTAACGTAGATAACCGATGTATCAGAACTAGGCTTAAGAGAAATAATCTGATCATAGTATAATCAAGAATTAAGATCCTCTAAAAGTTGATAAAGTTGAAATTTAGAGTCCGTTTGGTAACGATTATTAAAACCAGTTTATGAAAAAAAACGTTTATTCCTAAAAAACTGAACCAAACAGTTCTTTTTACACTAGATTATTTTATTAAGGCTCTATTTGATAACGATTATTAAAACCAACTTATGAAAAAAAAACGTTTATTCTTAAAAAGCTGAACCAAACAGTTTTTTTTACGCTAGATTATTTTATTAAACCAGCTTTTCTTTTGTACATAAAAGCTGTCAAATAAGTTGATTATAAAAAGCTAAGAAGATTAGCGTTACCAAACGCTATTTAAGTCAGCTTTTTGTTTGTACATAGAAGCTGTCAAATAAGTTGATTATAAAAAATTGTGAAAACTAATTTTTTCAAAAACACTGTTTATGAGAATAATTTATTTTTCTATAAGCGTTACCAAACGCTACCTTAATTTCCAACATCTGTACCAAACCATTGAAAAGCATGTGTGAAAAACTCACCACCTTAATATTAACCACCTGGTGGAACAAAGACATCATCAGGATACACTGTGCGATTTTTGTGCGATTTTCTGTGCCCTAGCGCTCTGTGCCTTTGCAATGGCGCCTGATCGTCGCCCCTCTGGTCGATCATCCTACAACCTTCGCTCGCGCAAGGCTCTTGTGGAAAGTGTGGCTCTTGCTGGGAGCCCCTCGTCTGTTAAAGCGCGCCGTCGGTCGGTAACTCTTCTCTCCTCCTCCCCGTCGACTACCCTGGCTTTGGGTAGTCGGAAGAGGAAAGCTTCCCCCCTTTCTCTTCCAGTCTCGGACTCTCGTGGTCGGAGGAGCCCTTCTCATCTTCCCACGAAGTCCCGACGGGGTAGATCCTCTTTCAAGGTCTCCCGATCTGTTAGATCTGGGGTTCTGTCGATTATTTGTGGAGATATTTGTTATCTTAGCCTTGATTCGAGGGTTGCTGTGAATCTTTTTGTGGATTGTCGGTATGTTAGTAGGAGTTTAACTCCGTTCTGGCTGTATTCGTTGGCTAGTTGCTCTCTGAGTTTGGATTTCTTCGCTCCACTCGGTTTAGTGACTTTTGCACATTTTTCTTCTGTGGTGTATGGTTTACTTGCTTCTATTACTTTGGAAGGTTTACCTTCAGATGATAATACTGATAGGGGGCTTCTTGCTCGCCCTTTTGGAGCTGCTAGCTCAGATATTTTGTTTGATCTTGCTTTTGATCCTGTTTTCTCGCCATTATTGCCGACGAGCTGTTTCTTGCCGGTGGGTTCTCGGAGAGATGCTCCGGGTTCTAGGTCTGGCGTGAGGGAGAAGACGGCCATGGCCGTCACCTCGGGCTCAGTGTGGGGGTACTCTCGGTATTCTCCCCCTATGATTAAGATGGCGCTTAACTCTAAAATAGGGGTTGAAGGGGTATTAAGTATTTCTAATATTGGGGATGATGGGGTTTTAAGTAGTAATTATTTTCATTATTCAGAGGTTTTGTCTGCTACCGACTCGGTGGGACCGCCTCTGATTCAAGCGTCAGAAGACGTGCGGACCTATTTTCCCTTATTCTCCTCCCTTGTCTCTTCTGAATTAAATGCGCCTCTCTCTGGGAATAGTAACTTTCGCCATTCCCTTGAGAACATTAATTCTTCGCCGTATCATATCCCTGCGTCAGAAATTTTTTCTGACCATTCTTCTGACTATTCTAGCGAAGGTAGTGGCTCGCGTTTTGCCGCCTTTTTCTCCTCCCCCTGTTCTGTTAGTTCTGGCCATTCTTCTGAGGGTGCTTCTCTGGGGTGGAAGCTGGTTAAGAAGAAACGTAAAGAGCCTTCTTCCCTGGTACGCTTTTGCCGAACTAACAATAAGTGTTTTCACTGTGGTCTAAGGGGACATTTCAAGAACTCTTGCAGATTTAAGGGTCGTTGCTATAGATGCAAAGCATCCACTTACTCTATAGCTATTTGTAATTTCTTTCAGGAGTCCAGAGATCACACTGCGATGGCTGGTTTATCTCCTCAGAACCCCATCCTGATTCACCCTTCTGAGGCATCCTGTGACCTCACGATCCACTACTCTACGTGTGCTATTGTCACTGACCACGCCTCCCATCTCACTTCTGAGATTCTCTCCCAGTACATTCTCAACAATTGGCCCTCTCATGTCTCTATAGAGGTCTCAGACTTCTCCCCAGGGAAGTTCTTGTTGAAATTTCCTTCCATTAAGCATAAGAATGATATCTTGAGTAGGTTTGGCTCCTCCCTACAATCTCTATTAGCTTCTTTTGTCCATTGGACGCCTAGCTCCAACGCGGTCCTCTCCTTGAAGGAGGAGGGTATCTGGATTCGGTTGGAGGGAATCCCCCACCACCTTTGGTGTGTAGATGTTATTCACAGGCTGATCTCTGATTTTTCTGAGCTCGTGGAAATTGATCTATCTTTGGACAGACCCAAGTTTAGGGGGTTTGCTAGGGTCAGGATTATGTTATACCCGGGTAAAGAAATACCAGACGTTCGATTTTTTTCCTATGGGAGAACTGTATACCCAATTAAATACAGACTGAGTTGGGATATGTGCTCTTCAACTCCCCCTGCACCAAAAGCATTCCCTGCCTGGCCCAAGCAAACTGCACAGCCCTCTTCTTCCAGGAAACTGCTACCTGTTAGAAAGCCTTTTAAAAGTAATAAAGGGTGGCGAGGTCCAAATACTGGGAAGTACTCCTCCATTCCCAAATCCCAACCTAAGTCTGGAAAAAATGTGTGGATGAGATCATCTCTTACCTCTCCTTCTCAGCAAAGTCCTGCTCTCCTATCTGCATGGATTTTACCTACCCTTACTACTTCTGGATCTACTCCATCTATCTCCACCTCTATGGTAACCTCACCTATTCCCCCCCAATAGCTCTATGACTGACAATCCTACTTGGATGGAAACTGAGATTAGGTCCAGAAATCTTTCTCTGACTAAGTTTAAAAAGATCATGGTACTTTATGACTACTTTGATCATGAAGATGCGGGTGCTTCTACTACAGAGAAGCCTTCTTCATGGCCCCCTACTCTAGTGCATGCTCCTAGTAATGCTCTTACTCCTGCTGATTTACACAATAATGCAATTCATCATAGCTTTGTATCTGAAGATGCTCTTGCTCTTCATAATTGCAATTTGAGCTTTAATATGAATAATGAGAATAACTCTGTGGACCCCTTGAGATGGGATTCTTATGATCATTTCTAGGAATTCTGTAAGGATATTGGTATCTCATTGTCCTCGAGGGATGAATCCATTGCCTTTTTCAATCAAGTTAGATTGGATCAGGGTAAGGAATTGGTAACCCTTGAAGATTCTACTGCATCCTTGGACAGGATGGGATCTTCTGTCTAATTCACTATACTTTTATGATTATAGCTACATGGAACATCAGAGGATTGGGGTCAAGGCATAAAAAAAGAGAAGTAAAAGAGTTTATAGCATTTAATAAATGTGATATAATCATACTCAGTGAATCAAAAATGGAAGAATATACTGAAGGTTTCCTTAGATTTGGGGGGGGGGGGGGGG
>JAMKQA010009092.1:0-14779 GCA_024699735.1 Posidonia australis | reverse complement strand
ATTAAACACAAAAACATTCAATCACAAATGCTCAAGGATTTATAGTGGTTCAGCCAACCCCGGCTTAGTCCACTCCTCAAGTTCCCCACTTGAGACTTAACCCTTATATTCAATAACTAGAATATTACAAGCTACAAATTTTACCTTGTTTGTACACTTGTATCACGAATTTCTTTCTCCTTCCTGGAGAACCTCAGATTGCTTGAGAGAGAGAGCTTTTTAGCACTTGCGATCTTGCTCTTGCTTGACTGAATGGATGTTGAAGCACTTAGGGCTTGAAGCAAAGCTTTGATCGATTTTTACAACTCACTTGAATCACTCAATAGAATACAGCTCAATGAAGGAATTGGTGAGTTGAGAGCTACATATGGACTTCTATTTATAAGCATACAAGATTTCCTAATTGTGCCTAACGACTAGAAAATATGCAGATTACTGACAGAAGATTCGGTATGCCGAAATTGATCAGTCGACCGAAATCTACAACGGTCGGGACAAATCGGTATGCCGATTCTCATATAAGCTACAAACACCTTCTTTCTTTTCATATCAGTCCATTTACATCAAGATTATAAATAAATGAATATAACACCTTTGTAAATGATTTGCATATTTAATACTTGAGTGTTTCATATTTTCTTAAGTGATTACTTATAATTAATCACATGTCATTTGTTATCATCAAAATATACTTATAGATTTTTTTAACAAGCCATTCTTCAGAATTTTTGCACGTTTAGGCACTTATTCATGCCTTTCATATTACTTTTCATCACAATTGTATCCCTATTTAGCGAGCCGGCATCTCATGCCTTTCTTTCGTGGACTTCTTTCTTCACTTTGCTTCCAAAGTTTCTTATCCGATATCCGACTTGATTTGCTTTGATCCTACATTTCAGATTTTTAATTTGATTTGGATTTCATCGCTCTGAGGCGTACACTAATTGACCGGAAGGCCCACATTGGCCCATTTGCGGATTATTCTTCTACTTTGATTTTCACAACTTTTTCCATGATTCTGAGGGCTTGGGTTGACTCCACTTTTTATCCTTTTGACATCGATATGGTTTTCAGAGGTGTTCTTTACAATGACCTCGTCATTTCATGTGATGTTCTTTGTCGTGTCGTATTTTGTGATTTCATCATTTTATGTGGACTTCTTCGTAATTTTTGCGTACCGTCATGGACATCCATCCAGTCTTGTCATGGCATTCACATTAGCTTGTTCAGAGCAAGATCTAGGCCTAACAAGCATTCATTCAGCCTTAGCTAGCGATTTAGGCTAGAAGGACTGAGTTTCTCGGGCGCACGAGGGTGCCTAATACCTTCCTCGTACGTAATAAGAATCCTTACCCATCCTCTAGTTAGCAGACATCCAGCCTTCACATCTTCATCTCATGCATTCAAGCTTTTGTGGTTTTCCTCGTCTTTCCCTTAAAAGACTAGGTGGCGACTCCTTTTCTTTTTCTTTTATCCTCTCTTACGCCTTCTCCATCTTGGCATAGCTGTGATCTCCTCCCTCTGGCGCGACTTTGTGCCAGATCCTTGGGTTGGCATGGTCACAGAGTGATAGCTATTGTTGTAGGCGAATTCAATGAGTGGGTGATGATCTTCTCAGCTTCCTCCAAGATCCAAGGTATAGGCCCGCAATATATCTTCTAGTGTCTGGATAGTTCTCTCTGTTTGACCATCAGTCCGAGGATGGAAAGAGGTGTTGAAATTCAATACTATGCCAATTGCCTCCTGCAACACTCTCCAAAACCTCGATGTAAATCGAGTGTCTCTGTCAGATACGATCGACTTTGGAATTCCATGCAATCGAACTATCTCAGTCATGTACAATTGTGTCAACTGTGATAGTGGGAGATTCACTCGCATAGGTAGTAAATGTGCTTACTTTATAAGTTGATCCAGAATCACTTAAATTATATCATTCTTTCTTCTCGTTTTGGACAGTCCTGTCACAAAGTTCATTGATACATACTTCCACTTTTAGACCGAAATATTCAGAGGTTGCAAGATTCCTCCGAGCTTCTGATGCTCGATGTTGACCATTTGGTAAGTTGCACAACATGCCATATGCTCAGCAATCTCTTTGTTCATTCTAGACTATTAGAAAGTTCTCTTTAGATCCTTGTACATCTTGTTACTTCCTAGATGAATAGTATATCTGAACTGGTAGACTTCATTCAACAATCTTTGCTTAACTTCCTCCACTTGAGGTACATACAGACATTGGTTATACCTAACTCCTTCATCCATACCAATAGAGAAGTGAGGTGCCTCTCCTGCCTCCAATTTCTTCTAGATTTCTGCTTACTTTTGCCGCCTATTAGGTCCACTTGACCTAGTCTGAATAGAGACAATGAGAGACCACAAACCAATCCAGGAAAGATTAAGCTTAGATTCATTACAATCACCAACAACATCAAGTCCTGTTTATCTAACTTACGTAATAAAGCCTCAATTACAAGATACATCATTTCTGAATTTCTGGGTACACTTTGTGATCGATCCTAGGTGTTACAAGGCATATTTGGTAAGGGGAGTCGGATACAGCTCTTAAGTTGAGTCAATATTGTACCAACTCCCATTTGGGAGCTAACTTTTCATCTTGCGTTTTTCTTCTTTAGCCATAATGCTAATTAAGGACCTTGTGAGACCACCCTATGTCTATCACCATTTGGTTGGCCATTTGAATTCAAAGTACATTATGTGCTAGGAACTGTCCAACGAAACATACCCACAGTGTTGGAATACATGAGAAAATAGATCCTGCATGGTGGTGAAGAGTCCCATATGCAAATACATGAGAAAAGTCCACAAAAATACATGCGCACTAAGATCATGATTATCTCTGTGTTTCTTGTCTTCCTCTAAGTCCAACATTAGTACGCTTCCAAATATTTGAAACATCTCGCTTGATTCCATGATTGATGAGATTCAAATAGACGACCTCTTACCACTAATAAAAAAAGAGGCAACTAATGGACTACAACACCCATACCAAATGTACCACACATACAATCAATGGGGGGTTTCGGCTTGGTTTCCATGACCACTATTGTGTGCAAAATTCAATTGTATGACCTCTTATCGATCCAAAAAGTCTCAAGACACAGGCTAACACTTCTAATGTTGTTAATTTTTCATTAAAAATTGATTCTTATAGGGAAGGACTCCAAGACGTGCCTAGGTTTTGGATGTCATGTCATATTTATACGACTTTAAAACTGAATCTAGTTTCATGTTCAAGTTAATTTTTAGTGATAATATTCTATTTATTGCATGGATTTGACAGGTTGACCCTCTATTCTTACCGTAACAAATCTTTCTTTTTTTTAAACTAAAGAATATCTTGAAATTACGATTCAAACAATTCAATCCCTTTATGAATATATTTTGTTCGCATACCTGTTTTTTGATATTCTAGAGCTTTGTAACAGAAAATTTTTGTCAGGCAACTTTGAAGAAACCAAATTATAAATTTAAATGGTATTGCCACAAACTTTCGTTAAGAAATTAAACAGCAGATCAATCCGGAAGACCCTTAAATGATTCAACGATACATTACCTCAAAGGACCAAAAGGGATGAGATATTTAAGCTATCATAGAAAATGGATAGTATATATACATATATTTGATCTGAAAGTTGTTGAAGAACACAACGCATATTTTTTGTCCTACACATATATGTATGGCATATCCGTCTTTACCACCAGTCGACAGCAGTTTGTTTGTTCCTTTTTCATTTTTTTTGTTGATAAACACCAGTAGACAGCAGTAGAACTTTCTACTTTTCACCTCACTCTTCATATTTTTGAGATGGCTGCCAGTGTTTCATATGTCACAGGACTCAGGAGCATATTGAATTGACTGAACTTGCTATTTTATGCTGAAATCATTCGTGAACATTTCCCTTGAGAGTAATGACGTGCGCAGTCACATGTGTCCTCAGTCTATTTGTAGCTGTACTGGTAAGTGTATAGGGCGATTTCATTTCTTCAAACTTATTTTTACCTTCCAAACCTGTGAAAGCAAACATCACGTACTACTGCTACCAAACAAATTACAAACAGTGGACACGGACCTCACTGAGGTCACCCCAGAATATAAGTACAACTGGCCACTTCAAAAACACTCTTCCAACTAGATGGTACCAAAATCCAAATATTTTTGAAATTTTAAACCGTCTCTCTGCCAAAAAGGAAGTGCTGATTTTTATCGCATTTTACTTTTGAAATTCAAAGGAAGTACCGAGTATTTATGGTAGTTTGTAATGATTAAGTTAATTTCGCATGTTTACCATGAAAGGACTACAAACTGATCAGATATTTTTCAAGCAAAGCATTTGAGGAAAGCCAGCTCATGAACCACATGCAGAACCAGTAACTTGATCTGCAGATACCAGTAAAAGCTAGTAATTATTCATGTCACGTATATAGAAGCATTCAATTAAGATGGGAGTATATAAAGACAAAAATAAGCATCAGAAGAAACTGCATGAACATGGTTTGAAATTTAAAAGGATATCAAGGGACAACCACGTTACAGGAATTGTACTATTGACAGAGGTAACACTGCTAGAAAGGGGAAGTTTAGGGTCCTGTTTAAGGAAAGAGAAACGGAGAGCTCCCAAAGAAATTGACAGCTATGCTGGAATAGGTTTCTTGTCAATTAAACGACTCATTCGCAATTGGTCATTGAAGTCATATCAGATTGTTATGGTAAGAATATGGAAATGAAAAATAGATTAGCCTTGCATTCTACTAAGCTCGGACAAGTATCACACTTTATAATACATTCAACACAAACATTTATCCACTAAATGGGTGGTCAATACACTCTATCTTAATATTCACAGTTCAAGTTTTTTCAATTTTTTTTTTTTTTTTTAAAACAAGGAACTCTTCTTAGCTTCCTGGAATATTGTTTTCAAACTCGCAGAAAAACTTGCCTCTATATAGTCTAATTTTAGTATTTTGTCTAATCCTTCATTAACTCTAAGAGGCACATGCAATGTATGATTCCTCTGCAGTAAAAAAAAAAAGGTATTATCCTTCCATTTTTCTTGAAGGATCGCATTATCCTTCGTTGACAAAACCAGTTGGCACTGAAAACTGTATCGTTACCATCTCAATTTGATTACTGCAACGAATTGGATTAATTTACATTAGACTATATCAACTATTGACCTTCTTCAATACGAGAAATTATATAGCCAACTCTCGTATTAGAAAAATCCATAAAAAGGAATGTTATTTTGATATTCTTTAACTATATACTTCAATATTTTTCTCTGTCTCAGTTCACACTAAAAAGATCGATATATATTGTTGAATTCTCTAAAATCTCCTGGCCACAAAATCCTGTCGTCGTCTTTGAAATCATATTCAATTTCCACGTGAACGCGCGTACGCACGTTAAATAATGGACAAATGCAGCAACTTCGCTAAAAACTCACAAGTTGGATTTTTGATGTGGAATAACTACACTATGAATTGAAAGAAGATGTAGATCGGTCTTTACTTTTGCATGAAATTGAACATCTCTTTTCAAGCTGAAACAACACCAATGTATGATAGTTTTTATTTCGAATACTAAAATGTTTTGTTCAGCAGAATTAATTCATGTAATATATATCTAGCAGATTGTCACTTCTTTATATGTCGTAACAATTTTGCAGTGGAAATAAGTGATCATATTAAAATTACCATATGGAATATTAATTATATATTCACTGAAAAATTCTTGCAATTAAGAGAAGCATCATTTATTCATCTTACCAAATGATTTAAAACTGAAGCTATGTCTTGCGACTAAGCCGACATCGGCTATCTCTCTCTCTCTCTCTCTCTCTCTCTCTCTCTCTCTCACTAGAAATTAAGCAGCTTCTATAACCTAATTAAATGCCTTGATTTGACTCTGTAGAAGTACTTGTTGGAACATTTTTCAGCTCTTTGTCGAAGCGAGAAATTATACATTATGACCTCGTATTGAACCTATTGTATGATATACTTCAGCTATTGTATGATAAATATTCATGCCATCTATACTTTCAGAAACAATCAGGAGATTACTGTATATTTAATATCAGTTAAGACTTGAACTGATAAGATTCGCTCACTGAAACGGTTGAAATACAAACTTCATCATCATGCATGTATTGTTGCCTTCACACGTCATATTTTGAGAAATGGCTACTTCATCGACACAATGATCTCTACCTGCTGAGATTGAATTTTTGCCAACAGCAGCAGAACGTTATTTCTGTATTTTTCATAATGTTCTTGCCGATCCTTTTGTTTATAAAGTTACGTCGACTATTTGGTTTGTGAAAACGTCGGACTTTAATTTAATTATAAATTATGTTAGTTGTTAATCACCACACGTAGTTTGTCTGCTGACGATGATTAATTATATATTGACCAGTGAAAGAAATATACAAATTAAAAAACACAAGTGGCAACTAATACCAAAACTTCATTTTCAACAAAGATCAAGTTTTGTCTGTAGTTACTTGGTCTAGTGGTGAAGTTTCTTTGTAATTGTAGGAGAAATTGGAAGTTCGATTCCCACAGACATCATATATATTACATCACTTGGTGGTGGTTTCTCATAACTAAGTGTTTGAGTACAATATATATCAATTACCGTTTACAAAAAACAAAGATCAAATTGTGGACTACACTAAGGACGTTTTTATCACAATAGGCAAAACCCATACAAATTTGCTTCTATTCCTAATCACTGGAAGAAAAAGATCTTTGAGAGTCATGCTCTTGTACATGTATATTACATGCAGAACAAAAAAAATTGAAAATTTGTTTGACATATAATCCACGAATTAAACTTCATAATTTTTTATAGTAATACCTATAGGAAATCTCACGGGTACCCAACACTTCTAACACTAATTTATACTTAACACTGTGCTAACTAACCCTAATTTAATGCACAAAAAATGACTTCGAGGCCTGATCTTATTAATGTATGATGTGCAAGGTGTAGAGTAGCAGAGGTCTCAAATTACTTGTGGGAGAACTGCTGGATCGAGGCCTATGGTTTGGGAAGATGAAACTTATAACAGAAGCCATCTCAAATTGGGATGCAGTTAACCCTGCACAATATCTCGTGTTCTCATGAGTTGCTGGAGAAGAGTTTTGATGATTTCGAGGCTGACGAAGAAATCAATGGTGCCTGGTACGGAGGGGGAGGAGGAGACATAGGTCGATAAATGCTCTCGAACATTTCTGCTCTCTATCTTCTCTCGTTAGAACAGAAAACCTCCCTCTTCTTACTTCTTGCTCAAAAAGAGCTTTCAAAAAAAAAAATTCACTTAAAACACAAGAGATGTACTTATAAACGCTGACGTCCATAACTCCTACGGTATACGCATTAGTAGGATCGAATCAGAACCAAATTAGAATTTAAAACCATTGATAATTCTTCTTTTTCACGATCCATTTAACCAATTGGATGATCTGGATATGATAATATAAATATATATACTGTATCTCTGTACACGTCTACAAAAAGACTAGATGTGGTTTAGGACTTCTTATCTTTATCTTATTGAGACTTTGAACAATCCACATTTCCTCACTTCGAATGTTTAACATTACATCTCTTATATTTTTTCTCTTTTATTCATAATAGAATCTGTCTTATCTCTCCCACGGATTAAGCATCACCAAACCATGTAAATTCTGTAATATTTGTCGCTTGTTCTTCTCTTCTTTTTTTTCTTTTTTTTTTTGCTACATTATTTTGTTTATTCTACTGTAATCTTTCAATAAAAGCAAATTAGGAGAATTGAATTGTAAGTTGCCATTCTTGGAAAAGCATGAGATAGACTTTGAGATTAAGGTGGTGTTTGGTAATAATGATTATGGGAGAGCGTATTATTCCCATAAGTTGATAGCTTATTCTAATAATCAATAATCTTGTTTGGTAACACATAAGATTATGAGTTAATTTTGGAAAAAAAAAAAGATATCATAGGAAGAGTTATTTCTGGACAAAGCTCCATCGAGTAGCTTTCTTTCGTGACATTTCCTTACAATTTAAGCAAGAAAAAAAAGTTGACTTTTCAAAATAAGTTGGCAATTTTTTATTTTTGACGTTTTGTATGGGCTTTTACAGAAAAATCCCTTTTTTTTTATAGAAGCACTGAAGTATCATGATGATATGGAGAACAAATGAGTCTCGTTCGTCGCTACATTTTTGAAGTGAATTATGAACAGTCAAAGCCACAATTGGAATTTCTAAGTAAATTTTCAATAAAACCAGAGTTAGACTGGACAAAGCGAGTATGAGTTATCTGAACTGGATGGGCAATTATTCTAGTAGGATTTAGAATCAGTTTTGGGTAGAAAAAGGAGACCAATTAATTTGGATCAGTAATCAGCAAAAAAAAAAAAAAAAAAGTCTAACAAATAGCAGAAGCTTGGGATGGAACCCAAAGGATGATACCAAGATGGGACAGAGTCCCTAAGTGCCTGCCATATGTGCTCTTGGAAACACATGGACCCATACGTGTCCCATAAAACAACACAGTCCCATAGCCCCAAAGATGTGTCTCATAATTAACGAGGTGGGCTTGGAAACCTCGTCTCTTTTAATTTGCAGGCTCTAGACGTCTTGCCTTTCTAAGCTGAGACCCACAACTTGAGCCATTCAATGGGTTAGAATGTCAAGAATGTTCATGTACGTAAAATTAATTCCATAAATTTGGTGAGTGCTTCGATGCTCTGCTAGAGTACTACTGCTACTCGAAATGTGAACAACGCACGTTGAGTCAGTCAGGATCGATTAAACCAATAATAACACGAGCGACTGGTTCCAGCATGAGACATGTGGAAAGCGTACCTTACTTAGGTTCGAATAATATAAAACTTTCTAGATATGTATATATAAGATTTGTGGAATCTGTGCGTCAAGTTTCGTCGAATTTTGGAGGAGATTCGTGTACGTGGCTCTGGTGCTCAATTAAATATATAAATCCAATCTAAGCAATTAAAAAAGATAATATGTCAATAGTACGAGATGCATGAACAGTTAAAAAAAAAAAAAAAAGAATCCACTCAATAACTCTGATACCATGCTAAAGTTAAGGAAGAAGACAAAGCAAATAAAGAAATCGAATGAATTGTATTGCTAGAAGAATGAATATATATAATACATAGAAGAAGGATCTAGAATACTTCTAAAGAATTTTAAGGTAATTACACTATAAGACAAGAAAACACAAACAAGATGAATTCAATCTAGATCATTCGTTTAGTGTACTCTAGCATGTGTCTCACATGCTTCTAAGTTTAGAATGGATTGAATCTTTGTAAGTGACTAGGCTACGATGTAAACTACTATGGTGCAGTTGGTTAAGGAGTGTGGAAGTCACACCTCTCTCTCAACCTTGTTAATATGTGAAGTCTAAATTTAATGAAATTACATAGTTTGATGTTCAATGTACATGGTATAGACTTGAATTTTTGTAAAATAAAGTGTTCATATAATGCTTAAGGCCATTAACGGTAGAGTTGTCTCCTAATTATGAAATTAGAGATCCATGGCGTAATAATGATGTTAAGTAAGAAGTATAAAGGACAGTAAGAAATGTAGATAATACAGATATTAATAAGATCTTGGTAGTAAGAACTCTTCAGAGTTTCAAGACCCCAAAAGTGGGGAATAAGGACACTAGTCTGACAATGTTAGTATCAGATCAATAGATTTTGTGGCAACGATAAAGGACACAGTATAATTTGATGTTCAATGTACATGGTATAGACTTGAATTTTTGTAAAATAAAGTGTTCATATAATGCTTAAGGCCATTAACGGTTGAGTTGTCTCCTAATTATGAAATTATAGATCCATGGCGTAATAATGATGTTAAGTAAGAAGTATAAAGGACAGTAAGAAATGTAGATAATAAAGACATTAATAAGGTCTTGGTAGTAAGAACTCTTCAGAGTTTCAAGACCCCAAAAGTGGGGAATAAGGACACTAGTCTGACAATGTTAGTATCAAATCAATAGATTTTGTGGCAATGATAAGTCCATTGTGAAAGGACACTGGACGAGATTAGCGTTGTCAGATCTAATGTCTAAGTAAGACTTAGTTAGCATATGTAGCCTTCATAAAAAAAAAATCTATGAACTTGTAACTAACATAAAAAATATATTTAAAACAATGATAAAGAAGGTGGGTCATATGCTAATTACATGGGACTACATATGCCCATGGTGGGTGGTCGTTAATAGGAATTCATAAATTGATTTTTTTTTTTATTTCACATAAGTTTATATTTAAAAGACTTTTTTTTTAGAAACGATAATAATATTAATAATTCCTGGTTATGAGTCCACCACCAAGAACAACCAAAATCAAAGTCCCAGATATTATAAAAATTCTAAGGATCCAGAAGATCCAAAGGAAACCAAAATAAGCTTGGCCAATGTTAATACAAGTATGGCCAGAATATGTCCAAAAATCGTTAAGTTTAAATCCCATTCCTCAGAATATCACAGAAAGTAATGAAATAAAACAAGATCAGGAGGAATGATCTTCAGAAGGCCTGACTTCAGCAGAGACATTTGCTGAGAAAATAGGGCTCTCAGGATTTGGATTCACAGAAAATGTATATTAAAAAGACTTTTGAAGATGTTTAAATGGCAAATGATATTGGTTATGACATACAAAGAATTAATTAAAGATATACATGTAAAATTAATGATTATTACTACAATGTTGATATGATTTTTAAGAAAGGAATGATGCATTAGTGATGTTTCATTTTTTAGAATAATTGTTTATTTATTTACTGGCCATCAAGTTTTCATTAAACTCAGTAGTACTGAAGATATTTAAGTTTGATGTATGATTGTTGGGAACTCTAAAGCGCAACTGTACACATGGAACCAGAGAAGGATTATGAATAATTTTAGTTCATGAATTGTTCTAGTAAATCTTTTATGACTACGTATAGTGATGATTTAGTTTCCCATGAGCATTGTTATATATGTGCTTCCACTGGCTCGTGCTAGACAAGGTCATTACATGTTCTCTATCATAGCTTGTTTTGATGGAATTTGGTCAAAGTGCACCAATCGGGTTGCTGTTGGCTGCGTAATATTGACTGAACTGGCTTGATCAGTTGTTGCCATTGCATCGTTTGAGTAGAAGCTTGTGGCTGGTAACTGGCATTTGCTTAACGCTTTTAGCAACTCCCTTGATAATGTAGCCATTAAAGTAAGTACTTAAATCTGAGAAGTCCAGAATTCGACCTGATCATCCCTTTATTTACAAATACATAGACGAGGGCACTACACTACATCTGGTATGCTCGACTTTGCCCATTACTGTGGGCTGTTAAATTCTACTCAGCAAATTGTGTTGTATCAAAAAAAAAAAAAAAAAAAAAATCCTACCCAGCACAGCCTTTGTACCTATCCATTCCATGCACCATTCTTCCTTGTAGTGTTTATTTAATGTCATAAATATTATAACTTAGAATGTAATATATAGATAATTCAAGTCAATACCTAGGCATCTCCCTTTTTTTTAATGTTAGTTAAATTTAGAAATCCAAGTTATGGGAATTTAATATCCTTAAGGCCGCTTTGGAACGACTTTTGGCCACAAACAAAATTTCAACTACCTAGAAATCTAGGTACTTGTCAAAGAAGTCGTACATATGGGGCCTAGTATAATTCATGGATTGAGTTGGCAAAAGTCCTTATCTTAAACATCTTAGCGTTTATTTAGCAAACGCATATCTTTAAGGTTGTGGTGTTAGGTACAATAAAAAAAGTACTCCGTGGCCTTGCAATTTGTAAGAAGGTTTAAGGACTACAGTCGCCAAACCATAAAATTGATAATCTATTTTCCACGTTAGCATTTATTAAATAGATAAAGTAACATAAATATTCGCCACCAACTATATGAAATGCTAATGATGACTAGCTATAATTATCGCATTACTTGGACTCAATAATATAAGCCTACTTTTTAGTTGTCCCATTAGTGCAAAACTTCATGTTTAATTCCAAAAGGACAGCAAATAATATTTCAATCAAACTACGGATTCCTCAATACCACGACTGAAATGAATCATATATGTAATCATCCACAACTCAGGTATACATCCAATCACGAGCAGAAGACATCATATTCTACAAAAACAAAATTACAAGATGCATGGATTTCTTAGAAAAATTATAAAAGAGAAACATCATGCTTATGCTAATAATATGATGAGATGAGATTACTAAAGCTTATTTTAATAAATTTGTGGTTATTTAATAAGATTATCTTTGTTAGGTTAAAAATAAAACCTAAACTTCTACCATTTACAAAAAACAAAAAACAAAAAAAAATCCTATCCAAGGTATTTCTAAAACTAGAAGTCGATACCTACATTTAATTTATTAAAGGTCTTGGAACACCCAAGTATTTGGATAATTATATGATTTATAGGCAAAGGAAAGGATGATGAAATCTCCACCTCATCTCATTTAATAAGTGATGGCCCCAAGCATATGAGTTTTACTGTAATTTCTGAACAATATGCAATGATACCGATAAATGCATGTGTCCATAATAAGATAGCAATATTTATGATGCATGATTAGGATTTTAGGCATTTTATTCAAGTATAACAAGATAAAACCGATTTAACAAATATTCGAAAGTAATGATGAATGAAGCATGATTAACATTTTAGATACTTTGATTTTGATTATCACTTTTGTTGTCACATTTGTTATTATTATATAAGCTTGGTGTAATTTTTAGGATTGTCGACCACAACAAGTGAGCAACCACACTCATGATGATAGACATTTTAACTAATTCTAGATGATTTTAATAACTAAATCTTAAATCTTAATTTCTAAATTGTAACCCCTAATAACCCCCCACCTATAAGAAAACACATCTACACAAAAAAAGAAAAATGTATATTGGAGAGGTGATGAAAACCTACCATAGCACATAAGAAAACACATGAAAGGCGATGAAATCCTGTCATGTGGTGTACACACCATCCCGTGTGCAAGGACACATTACTTTGGTATGCGACTTATTATAATGTGTGTGTACATGATGTGTCTTGATATATTCTATAATTGTTGTTTAATTACCCTATTCTTTAATCTATCAGGGACAAAAAATATATGTATAGCATAATAGTATTTAGTCATATTTAAAACAATTTAGAAAGAATAAACGTATCATTACAAGGATGTCAAGAAATGTCAACAACAAAATAAGATGCATCAACCACCTGACACAACAACTACTACTACAAATAAGAGAAAAACAAAGTGATATCCCTATCAAGGTATGATTATTACTATCATAGTTTACATCACAAACAAACGGTTTTCTTTTTAATATTAAGTAGTAGAAATAGTATTAAAGTTTGCTTTAGTAAAAGAACTAGGCAATTAAGTATTACAAAACTAGTCCTTTGCTGAAGCCAAATAAAATTGTAGTCCTTCAACAAGAGAAATAATGTTATGAAAAAATGAGAGATAAGAGAACCCCCTGAAAACAACCTTATTCCTAGTCAACCAGATATACCAAAATATTAGCACACACTATAATATTCTAAGCAATGATATCAAATCTAAACCTATTAAGCAAAATCAATGAGAATATTTAATCTAAATTAGTAAATTCAAATGATAAAAATGCTTAGTCCGTAATAAAATTATTCCAAGTAGAGACAAAAAATGGATAAGAAAGGAAAAGATGATGGCCTATTTTAGTATCTTTATTGCTAAAGACGTAGTTTGTATGTACAACCCATCCTCTCCTAGAAAGATTATATTTGGTAAGAACATTGTCATGGGAAACAAGCCAAGAAAGGATTTTCACTTTGAGGGGCACTACAAATTTCCAAATATTCTTAAAATATTTGCATCTAACTCCTCCATCATTAATAAGTTATATGAGGATTTAATCGAGAAGGAGCTATTAGATGTAAATAGCCAGCAAACTTTATTTCTAGATCAAATCAACCTAGTATTGTTAACTACCTCTAAGAGTAATGGAAGAAGAACCATTGGGATATTGAGGTCAATGCCAAACATATTTCCAATATTGAGGGACAATAAAGCAATCATACGATGGGTCAGTGTAACGCCTCGAACCCGAGCACGCTACCAAAACACAGGATCACAAGCTCAATTACACAAAATTACAGAACAACTAGGACTGTAACTAAGGCTCACCTCTAGGATCTTGATGTGCGGCTAGAAGCTCTAATTCCTGCACCAAAACCTGGCTGCACGCGGTCTGTACTTGAAAACCAAACAGCACGCGTGAGTGACATCTAAGTCACCCAGTACGCACCCCCAAAACACACAACTGCAAACAAAGCTCGGCAAAACCAAAAGAAAACATGTTTCCTAACACTTGCAAAACTTGGTTTTCTCCCTTGAAAAATCATTTTCTTTATTAAATATTCACTTGGGAATTCAATCCCAAAATCAAATTCTTTCTTGATAAAATCACCACTTGGGATCTCAATCCCAAGCCAAACTTTTTCAAAAGCCACATCCCATTCCCGTTCTCAAAACATAAGAAAATTCTTTCAAAACATTCCTTTAAAAATCCTTTTGGAATTCATTTTCTTTTCCAAAACAATTCCATTTCAAAACTTAGGATTGTTCCCAAAACACACTTCCTAACCAGATCCAGCCTAAAACACACTGCCCCATTGGACTCAAAACCAAAACACAAACACTGGCTGGCAACTGGTTAAAAC